>CM062819.1:2004533727-2004718727 GCA_031772625.1 Pinus tabuliformis | reverse complement strand
CAATGGCTGGAGGTAATTCGTATCCCTGGGCATTAAGTTTCAACGATTCTTTTCAGTTCTTTCCGCATGCAGAATCGTTGTTGCTGTTACAGTTTATCTAACATATGTTTCCTAATTTTAACGTAGGTATCTACATTATTGGTAGTCTCCATTGTGAAACTGTTTGCGATCAGTAGTCTCCATGTTGTTCGATAATACCGAGCCGCTGAAACCGTTTGGGATCGAACAGTAGTGAAGCCGTTTTTTTTCCCTGTGCTCTTTGGAGGAGGCCGCACAATGGATTTGTTGGTCGTGGGTATTTTTTTTAATCAAGATTGTTGCACACTAATTGGAGCTCTTGTTGCTTGAGACAAGAGGATATTTTTTTTTAAGTTTTAAATTTAATTCTTTAATTGAAAAAAAAGAGCTTATTATTTGATAAAGGGGGCGAATTTTCATTTTTTTAAAAAAGGAATTGAAGTGATTTCTTAAGGAAAAAAGAGAGGGGGATCTGGGCTTAGTTTTCATTGGATCTCGCATTTGTAGTAGTTTGGAAGATCTGAGGTTTTTTTTTAATTGTTGAGTTTGAAGTTTTTTTTTATTCATTTAAAATGAATAATCAGTTAGCAAAAGCATATCTCAATGAGAATAACAAGCTGGATGGATCCAATTATTTGAGGGACATAATGCATGGACAATTGTGAATAATGATGAGGTGAAGCCGAATCTGACTACAAGAGGAACAACAACAACAATCCAAGATTGGAACAAGCGAGAGACTAAGGCGAGAATTCTCCTGAAATTGTCGGTCAAAGATTGCGTAATTCCCCACATCCGTGATTGCAAGACTGCACCAGAAATCTGGAATATGCTCAAGGATCTCTATGAGGTCAAGAACACCAATCAATTGTTGTTTTTGAAGAGCAAGATTCTCTCCATCAAGATGGAGGAGAATGAAACCATTGTAGCATTTATTTCGTGGATCAAGGAGCTCAAGAACAAGCTGGGTGACATCGGTGAAGCTGTGTCAGATACAGATTTGGTCACAATTACCATGAATGGTATGACAGATGAGTATCAGATGTTTATCACTGGCTTGAATGCAAGAGAAAAAGCCCCTGTGTTTGAATAATTGACTGGGATCCTCATGCAAGAGGAGGAAAGGCAGCTGACTCATAAACCTCAAAGTTCAGATCTAGCCTTAATGGTGAAGAAGAAGCCCTTCAGAGGAAAGCCAAATGCAGCACAGAAGAGGAGTGTAGCCCCACAGAGAAAGATGACCCACCTCAAGCTACGTCTTTCAATATAAATGACTCTACAACCAAATATTTTTATTGTGGTAGAACTGGCCATATAGCCAGATATTGCATGAAGAAGAAGTTTGATGAAGGCCAGAAGAAATATAAGAAACATGCAGTTCATTTTGTTAATGAGGAATAATGTTAGAACCTCATACTGTTCATATGTGACTCTACGCTTTCGGCTAAGGATGATGAAGAAGATACCTGGTTTGTGGACTCAAGTGCATCCATCCACATGACAGGGAATAAACAGTGGTTTGAAGACTTCAAAGAGACCAACAGTGGAGAAAACATCTATCTTGGCGATGATAGAGGATACCAAATCAAAGGTTATGGTAATATTCTTTTTGTTTTACCTGATGGAAATATTAGATATATTCATAATGTGATGTGTGTACTCGAGATAAAAATGAATATGATCTTTGTTTCTACTATAGCTTATCAGAATCTCAAGGTGGAGTTTTATAAATCATATTGTGTCATTAAAGACCTATTGGATTGTATGAAGCCTATTACAACAGGTATTCGTGTGGGAGGATTGTATAAGCTAAATGTCAAAAGCGCACCACATCAGGCATTAACATCATCTGCTATGACTACAGTGGACTTATGGCATCAGAGGTTCGACCATATTAACTTCAATGATCTATTGCTATTACAGAAAAGAGGTCTTCCTGTTTTAGAACCTGTTCATATTGATGTGATGCATGTGCACTGGGAAATTTGCACAAATACTGATAGAAGGAAGAGAGATATACTCGAGCTAGTACACACAGATTTATGTGAGCCTATGCAAACAAGGTCATTAGGTGGTGCACACTATCTTTCATTGTTTATTGATGATGGTACTAGATTTACTTGGGTGTTTTTCCTCAGGAAGAAGAGCCACACTTTTGAATACTTCAAGGAGTTCAGAAGTATGGTTAAAAAGCAGACAGGTAAATGCATCAGGATTCTCTGCTCGGATCAAGGGGGAGAGTACAAGAAAGCATGTATCCTCAACTACTGCAAAGATAATGGGATACAAGAACAGTTTACAGTACCCCACACTCCTCAACAGAACAGGGTTCTAGAGAGGAAGAACAGAACCCTTGTGGAGTGTGCTCGCAGTATGTTAAAAGGTAAGAATATTTTTAATGGTTTTTGAGATGAAGTGACTAATATTGCATTATATCTAAAGAATATGAGTCCAACAAGAAGTTTAGATTTCAAAACTCCTTTTGAAGCTTTATTTGGCTATAACCCTACAGATAAGCATTTGAGAGTTTTTGGCAGTAAAGCCTTTGCCCATGTTCCAAAGGAAGATAGAAATAAATTGGATTCGAAGGCCATCAAATGTATTTTTGTTGGGTATTGTATATAATTTAAGGCTTACAAATTGTTTAATCCCTCTACTCATAAAGTTTTTGGGAGCAAAGATGTAGTGTTTCATGAGAAGGTTAATGATGGAATCCATGAGAGTGCTAATGAAGAATGGCACATGCCCTTATTGGTGGAAGAAGGAAGTGATGAATCAGGTGATAGCATTGAGAAACAGTAGCAGGAAGGGAAAAAAGATGATGTAGCTATCAAGCCAAGTCCAGAAAATGATGATTAGATAAGGTTTCAAGCTACCCCGCCACTTAGGAGATCAGGTAGGAAAGTTTGGTTACCAACAAGATAGAGGGAAAATGCTTTTATAACTAGTATGATGAATGTTGTTGAACCGTGTAGTTATAAAGAATCCAGTCAATATAGTGAATGGAGGGCTGCTCTGGAAGAGGAATATGAATCAATCCTCAAAAGAAAAATTTGGGATTTAGTCAAACTACCTAAAGGCAAACAACCCATGGGATGCAAATGGCTATATAAGCCTAAATTTAAAGCAGATGGGAGCATAGATAAGTATAAAGCTAGGCTAGTTGCAAAGGGGTATTTGCAGCAAGAAGGCATAGATTATGATGAATCATTTTCCCCTGTAGCTAAATTAAACACAATTAGAATGATAATTGCTTTAGCTACCAAACACAATTGGATGATTCACCAGCAAGATGTTAAATCTGCATTTTTAAATGGGGACTTAAAGGAAGAAGTCTACTTAGTGCAACCTGAGAGGTTTGTCAAACAGGGTGAAGAGTATTTAGTTTGCAGGTTAAAGAAAGCGTTGTATGGACTAAAATAGGCACCCAAGTCATGGTATGAAAAAATTGATTCATTTTTCCTGCAGCATGGCTATAAAAGGAGCAAAAATGATCATAATCTTTATACCGTGTTTGATAAAGAGGGAACGATTGTTTTGATTTCTTTATATGTAGATGATCTAATCATTACAGGGAATGTTGATAATCTCATTAAAGAAATCAAGGAACAGATGTCACAAGTATTTGAGATGAAAGAACTTGGGGAGCTACATTATTGTTTGGGTTTGGAAGTTTGGAGGGATTATGGACAAACTTTTCTGTCACAGAGTAAGTATGTCAGGAGCTTACTAGAAAAGTTCAGAATGGATCAGTGCAAAGTTGCAGTAGTACCTTTACAACAAAACTTCAGAGTGATGATGGATCTAAGGAGGCAGATGCGACTTTGTATAGACAGTTGGTTAGGAGTCTAATCTACTTGACTACAACTAGGGCAGATTTGGATTATGCAGTGAGTGCATTGAGCCAATTTATGTCAAATCCCCTTGAGAGCCATTGGGTTGCAGCAAAATGTGTTTTAAGGTATCTCCAGGGAACCTTAGATTTTGGTATTATTTATACTGATTCGTGTGATGTTAGTTTAACAGGTTTTTCAAACTCCGATTGGACTGGAAATGTAGATGATAGACGATCCATAACATGCTATGCATTTAGCATTGGATTCAGGGTCATTACATGGAGTAGCAAAAAGCAGAGCACAGTATCCTTGTCTTCTGTGGAAATTGAATATCAAGCTATGTGTGTAGCAACATGTGAAGCACTTTGGTTGAGGATATTGCTGAATATCAAGCTATGTGTGCAACAACATGTGAAGCACTTTAGTTGAGGAGATTTCTCCTTGATGCTGGAGAAAAACAGAAGGTTGCAACAGTGATATTTCATAAGAACACAAAGCATATTGACACACAGTTTCATTTTGTCAGCGAGAAAGTTCAATAAAAAAAAATCGATATTGAGTATTGTAATAGTTGTCACAATGTTGCTGATATTTTAACCAAACCTCTTAGTAGAATAAAGTTTGAGTTGTTTAAGGAAGTGTTAGGCATATCTGTGAATCCATTTCTCTATTAAGGGGGAGTGTTGAGATTAATGAAGAAATATCTTAATAGAGTCACGGTTCAAACCAAACTTTAGATTAGGAGTTTGTTCCTCTTTTCTAAGGTGTTGTTTCAACTTCCCTAAATGTGTGTTTCATGTATATATTTCTCATGTAATGAATTGTAAGGAAGAAGGTGTTCTGCAGAGGCAGTTTCCACTTGATGTTTCACACCTCTGAGGTGCTCAGATTTCTTACTAAATTTGATTCATGTATTTTTTACAATAACCTAACAGAACCTTGCGCCATATTAAAAATGTGATTAAAACCAGAGATGTCTAAAGCTAGTTTCATTTGAAACAACTGTGCTCGCTGCTCACTACTAAGCGCTTTAGCTGCTAATTCATCATTCAACTTTATTTGAAATAACTGTGCTCACTACTAGTGCTTTAGGTACTAATTCTTCATTGAACCTTCATACAATTTATCTGATTAAATCTGGCTCATGAACATTACAATGCCTGTCTTGATTCCCCACGTTCAAAAGATGACTAAGCCTTCAGGCAGTCGTTGATTGCATTACTTATATCTTGCTCAAATATTTCCATAGCAATCGACGGTAAAGAAACAGAAGCAAGGCATTCACAGAAGGCCTTATTAGATATGACCGGACAAGCATACGCCGCCTTTCCCCACCCAAAATCCGCTTCTGCGAGGTCGAGCATAATCTTGGAAACGTCTGAAATGGGGTAGTAACCATGACATGTGTTGCTTGGGCATCCATGGTTGTTTGGAAAAGCATTCAGTTCGGCCAAGTCGATGAAAGATCGCACGTACTCTTCCTTCAGCATCCGTCTCCCTTCGTTAATTAATTTCGCAGCGAAGGACAATGGTCGTTCAGTGAGATACTCGGATTTTGTCGTAGCATAGGCGAACACTATAAGATTGCCATAGTAGCCCCTTGGAATAGGCGGCCGCAATCGAGAACCGGCGTTGAAGGGAAACAAAATTATGGAATGTTGATGAGGAGGGATATGGAGAGCCTTTGTTCTGGATCGCCACAAGCACGCCGACAAACTGGAGGAACCGTTGGGCTTGACGCGCCTCTCGCTATTTCACCCAAAGCCTTCACAGTGCTTGAAACTCAGATTCAATATGAAACCTCCACATTGAAGGCGCGTTCCCTGTGGGAAAAAATAAATACACAGCTCAAAACTAAAAGATCGATTGTATAATCAGATACTATATAAATTGATTTAGACAATTAATACTCATAAAATCGTTCAAACTTCATTGACGAGTCCAATTATATAAAATAAGGGCATTGTTTAACAAGTTCACAATTTTATTAAGTCATTTTTAGTTTAATTGGTTTATTTTTTCTTTTGAAATATTTAATCATGATAATGTTTAAATTTTTTATAGTGAAAATGTATTTACCACCATCAAAATTCATAATATACTTAAAATTTTGAAACCTAAGAATTATAATATAATCTAGATTTCTAAAAATTCTATAAGATTTTAATCAAAATCTTACTAGAATTTTTCCTATTTTCCACTATTTTTCACACAATCTTACTAGAAAAAATGTGGTGTGAGAAAGATTTAGCACCTAAAAGAAAATTAAGTTATTATAATAAGGTCATCAACCCCACTATAGAAGATCAAAAGTATGTTTTTTTTTTAACTAGTTCAAAGAAGAAAATTAATATAGCGAAGATTATAACGAACTTCATGAGCTCCATAGTGAAACAGGTCGTTGGGCAGTTCCTAAAACACCATGGATGGAAAGGATCTGCCATCTCTGTGAGAATAGGAACATCGAGGATGAAAACCACTTCTTCTTAGAGTGCCCCGCTTACAACCACATTAGATCTCAGTTTCATAATCTTTGTAGCAACATTGACCTTCCTAGCCTTTTATGATGTCAAAATTATAGTGAGTTCGGGAGACTTCTCTCCAAGCTTTTTGAACATAGGCATAAAATCTTAAATCAAACTAAATAATTTGTTTCTTTTCTTTAGGTCTGATAGACCGACCGTTTGGTCTCAATGGATGTTTATCATCATCAAAAAATAAATAAAAACAATATACATATTAATAAAATAATAATAGTTAATTATTATTATTTAATAAATTATGAATTAATTAATTATTAATAATGACTAGATTATTCTTTTAATTAACAATATTTATACTAATAAAATAATATTAATAATATTGAGTTAATTATTATTATTACTTATTAATTAAATATGAACTAGTTAACTATTAAAAATAAATTATTTATTTATTTATTAAATTAATTAATCATGTATAAATTAGAATAAATAAATTAATTATTATTAATATTTATTAATTAATAATATTATTAAATTTAATTAATGATAAATCACTTCCTCTTAGAGTACCCCACTTACAACCACATTAGATCTCAGTTTCAAAATCTTTGTTGCAATATTGACCTTCCTAGCCTTTTACGTTGTCAAAATTACAGTGAGCTCAGGAGGCTTCTCTCCAAGCTTTTTGAGCATAGAAATAAAATCTTAAATCAAACTAAATAATTGGTGTCTTTAGGTCCGATAGACCAAATCTAACCATCATCATCATTATCATTAATAATCACAATTATTTTTTTTAGCATTAATTGATATAAGTTTACATATATCAACCCTATTTACTATATGGTGTAATATTAATTATATGAAAAAAAAATGTCAAATTGAGAGACGATGAGATTTAGAGAAGACAAAATGGAATCTTTGAAAGGATGCCAAATGGAGAGACGACAAGTTCTGTAAAAGACAAAAAGAAATTTCCGAAAGGATGTCAAATTTAGAGACAATAAGATTCGTAAAAGACGAGGGAATTTATGAACAGATGTCAAATGTATATACGATAAGATTTATAAAAGACAAAAAGGAATTCTTAATGCATAATTTGGTGTGCAAAGGATTGAAATTTATACAAGTTTTATCATAGTAAATGCATAATCGGGTGTGCAAATGATTGAAATTTATACCAGCTTTATCATAGTAAAACAATTTCAGAACCCAAACTAAATAATTTTACTTTATAAAAGTCTTATTGATTTCGGTAAGAGCACATTATTTTGAATAAGAGAGAAATCCGGACATATCACGCTGCACTTCACGATGCACTTCTTGTTAGAGCACATTATTTTGAATAAGAGAGAAATCCAGACATAACATGGTAGATTGAATTCGACTTAAGTACATTGTACAAGCAAATCGTTGTTGCCCGGGAAACAAATATGTGGCCTACTAATGGCCAGATAATGGCCATTAAATGAGGGGTTATATAGGCCATTTAATGAGGGGTTATGTATACCTATCTTTAGATAACTAACCTACTAAATTCTAATTATAAGTATATAGTGCCCTGTTTATTTAATGCTTATTAGGAAGTAGTTATTTTCAGGGGTTGGAGAAGCCTTAGAATTTTATTAGAATATTTCAAATCTTAAATGGCTCTCCTTCCGTTTTGTGAAAGTGAATTGTGATTTTTCGAAATTTTCTTTGCTTATTTGGAGGAAAATTTGTATTTGAAACTTGCATTCTCTTCAAACATTTAAGTTGGCTTATTAAAAAATTGCTTTCATCTCTTTTTAGAGTAATCTAGAATTTTGCATTATCATGTACACCTTGCATTAGGGTAGTTTTGCATTATTAAAGCATCAATAGTCTTTTAGTTTTTGTGAGTGTGAAGTCTGCTATAAGAAAAGAAAAGGAAAAAGTTTTTTCTTTATAGAAGTTTCTTAGAACCCAAGTAGAAGTTGCTTTTCATCGAAGAACAAACAAGTGCATTGCATATAAGTTAGTTTTTCATTAATTTCTTTTGCGTCATAAAAACACCATTGGTTTCATTTCCATATTGTCCCTTGACTTAAAAGAACAACCACTTAAAATCAAGCGCTTAATAAAATAAACTAGAACTTTTTATATTGTCAATCAAATACACCAACAAGTTTTAGGTGTTAGAAAATTATATATTACGGAGCAATGGAACACATAAAATATTGCAGAAATATAAACACAGAAAATGCACAAAACAAGAGAGACACAGATATACGTGGTTCACCCAGTTTGGGCTACGTCCACCCCGAACAGCCAGTCCTTCCTTTCTATTATCCAGCAAAATGAAGAGACACAACCTACAGCAAATCCGTTGTCATATCCTCTGTTTTCTCTCACAGTCTCACCTCTCTGTTTCTCGCTCACAGAATACACATCTATATCACATCCTCAAATACAATACCCTCATACAAAGAGAGGGGTTGCCTTCTAGGGCAAAAAACCCTAAACTAAACATAAGTTCTACCGTCAGATCGTCCGCCTAATGAACGGCCCAGATTGACTAGAAATTACTATACTTTTACAAGGAAATTTTATATTTGTTTTTAGCTTCGGGGGTGCTGCCCCCGAGCCCCCGCCGAGGGACCGCTGGCCCCCGGACCCCCCAGCCGGGGCGGATCGGCCCCCCTGGACCCCCGCACCCCCCCGCGCGGAGGGGTGTACAAGATTTCCTGGGGTATACATCCGGCTGAAACAAAGACCTTTGAACAATCATGCTCCACACACAATAATCTCCCACTTGGAGAATGATTGTAGCAACTCCACTGCTGCTTCATTTGCTGGACAATGACTCCTCTTTGGACCTGGCTGTTTCTCATCTTCATCGTCATCCTTGAAGACCAATTGAAATTGAGCATATTCTCAGTTTCTCCCTGGTTACAACTTTTGTTAGCATATCTGCAGGATTCTGGCTAGTGTGTATCTTTTCCAGCTTCAACTCTCCATCTTCCAACACTAATCGTATAAAATGGTACTTGAGCTGTATGTGTTTAGTCCTAGAATGAAATGTTGAGTTCTTTGCAAGATGAATGGCACTTTGGCTATCACTGTATAACGTGCCCATATCATGCCCCTTACCCAATTCACCCATAAACCTTTGTAACCAAATCATTTCTTTACTAGCCTCTGTAGCAGCAACATACTCTGCTTCTGTTGTTGAAAGTGCAACAACACTTTGAATTTTTGAAATCCAACTGACACCTGTTCCACCAACAGTAAATACATACCCTGTAGTGCTCCTCCTGTTATCCCTGTCACCTGCCATATCTGCATCAACATATCCCTGTAGAGAAATGTTTGCACCACCAAAGCATAATGCTTGATTTGTGGTACCTTTCAAATATCTGAGAATCCATTTCACTGCCATCCAATGTTCCTTTCCTGGATTGTTCATGTACCTGCTTACAACTCCCACTGCATGTGCAATATCAGGCCTTGTGCAGACCATTGCATACATTAAGCTTCCAACTGCTGATGCATATGGAACTTTAGACATATAATCCATGTCTTCTTGGGTCTTTGGGCACATTTCCTTACTATGTTTGAAATGGCTATCAAAAGGTGTACTAACTGGTTTTGCATTGTGCATATTAAATCTTTTCAACACCTTTTGTATGTACTCATTCTGAGACAATGTTAATTTGCGATTTTTCCTGTCTCTAGTGATTCTCATACAAAGGATTTGTTTTGCAGCTCCCAAATCCTTCATTGCAAATGAATTTGCCAATTTTCTTTTGAGTACATTTATTTCCTGCATGTTAGATCCTGCAACAAGCATGTCATCCACATACAATAACAATATAATATAGCTGCCATCATTTTGCTTTTTCAGATAAACACAATGATCAGAGTGACATATAGTATAACCTTGTTCAGACATAAACTTGTCAAATTTTAGATACCACTGCCTTGGAGCTTGTTTTAAGCCATACAAGCTCTTCTTCAACCTGCACACTAGTTTCTCCTTCCCTTTCACCTCATATCCTTGTGGCTGCTGCATATATATCTCTTCCTCCAAATCCCCATGGAGAAGGGTTGTCTTTACATCTAACTGCTCAAGATGCAAATCTTCAGCTGCTACAAGACTTAAAATAGTTCTTATTGAAGTCATTTTAACAACAAGAGAAAATATTTCATCAAAATCAATACCTTTCTTTTGTGCAAACCCCTTCACCACAAGTCTAGCTTTGTACCTCTGTTTTCCTCCATCTTCTTCCTTCAGCCTGTAAACCCATTTATTCTTCAATGTAGTTTTTCCTATAGGCAACCTGACTAAATCCCAAGTCTGGTTAGCGTTAAGGAGTCCATCTCTTCTTCCATGGCTACCTCCCACTTCTTCCTACTTTGAACCTGCATTGCTTCTTCATAACATTCGGGTTCACCAGAATCAGTCAACAATAAATAATATAATGAAGGAGAGTATCGTTCAGGGGGTCTACTTATCCTGGTAGATCTTCTAACACCACTTTCAGGTGTTTGGGGTGCCTGTTGCTATTGTGGTGGTTGCTGTCGTTGATTTTTATTATTTTCAGGCACCTTTACCTTTTCAGTGATTTCATCAAGAACTGCATATTCCTTGTTTTCTTTTTCCTGTTTCTTTTCCTACAACTGATTCTTATACAAGACCTTTTCATTGAATATTACATCTCTACTCCTAATGATTTTGTGATTTTTGTAATCATATAAGCGATAACCAAAATCATTAACACCATATCCAATAAAGGTACATTTCTTTGACTTTGCCTCAAGCTTTGTTCTATTTTCTTTATCAATATGGACAAAGGCCTCACAACCAAAAGGCTTTAAAAAGGAGTCGTTTACCTTTTTACCTGTCCATGCTTCCTCCGGAACACCACCATCCAAGGAACTTGAAGGCCCTCTGTTTATTAGATAAATAGCAGTATCTACAGCATCTACCCAAAATTGTAAAGGCAATCCTGCATGCAATCTCATGCACCTTGCATGCTCCATGATTGTTCTGTTCATCCTTTCTGACACACCATTTTCTTGTGGTGTTCTTGGAATTGTCTTCTCTCTGCGAATTCCATGTTCTGAACAATACCTATCAAACTCTTTGCTGCAATATTCACCTCCATTGTCTGATCTAAGACACTTCAATTTCTTTCTTGTCTCAATCTCAACCAAAGCTTTCCATTTCTTGAAAGTATCAAATACATCAGATTTATTCTTAATACAATAAATCCAAGTTTTTCTAGTTGCATCATCAATAAAAGTAACATAATAACGAGAGCCACCGAGAGATGATACCTGAGCAGGTCCCCATACATCTGTATGCACAAGCTCTAATTTTTCGCTCTTCTTTTCTTTCCCAACTCTTAGAAATCTGATTCTCTTCTGTTTTCCATAAATGCAATTCTCACAAAAATCCAAATCAACATTCTTCAAACCTGGCAACAAATTCCTTGAGTGAAGAATCTTCATCCCCTTTTCACTCATGTGTCCGAGCCTATGATGCCATAATGCTGCATCTGCTCCTTTGGAAGTTAAAGCATTAACAGAGTTAGAAATACCATTGCATAAATACAATGTACCAACCTTTTCTCCTTTTGCTATTACCAGGGCTCCTTTGGTGACCTTCCAAGCTTTATCTGTGAAAGTTGTCACACAACCTTCACTGCCTAACTGCCTTGTTGAAATCAGATTTTTCTTTAGATCTGGAACATGCCTTACCTCCTTTAATATCCATTGGTTTCCATTTTGCTGTTTTACAAGAACCTTACCCATTCCAACGATTTTACAGGGTTTGTCATCACCCAAACGAACTTGTCCAAAATCTCCTTGAACATAGTCATGAAAGTATTTCTTATCAGGTGTGGCATGGAATGAAGCCCCTGAATCTACCACCCAGGAATCAGTAATATTTTCGAAAGAAAGAATCAAAGCATCTTGTAACACCTCACCTGTCACATTTGCTTCATGATTGTTTTCTTGCTGTGCATCTCCTTCTTTTCCCTTCCGAGATCTAAAGTCTTTCTTTAGGTGTCCTTTCTTTCCACATTTCCAGCACACTATCCCCGATCTGGACTTGGATCTGCCTTTCCTTGATTTACTGCAATATCCTGAGCTCTTTCCTCTTTCCATTTTTCTTCCTCTAGACTCTACACTCAAAGCATTTCCCGATGTCTCACCGGAGCTTTTCCGTCGCATTTCCTCGCTAAGGATAGCACCGACAACATCATCAAACTTTAAAGTACTAGATCCAGAAACAGAGTTACTAATGGCCATTACTAAACCATTCCAACTTTCTGGTAATGAGCACAAGAATAACAGAGCTCTAACTTCATCATCAAAGTTTACCCCTATAGAACTTAACTGACTTGTAACTGTATTAAAATCATTTAAATGGTTTGCAACAGATCCACCTTCCGACATATTCATATTAAATAACTGTTTCATAAGAAATACCTTGTTTGAGGCCGAGGGTTTTTCATATAGTTTCGACAACGTTTGCATCAAACCCTCTGTCGTGGTTTCCTTCGAAATGTTGAAGGCGACTGACGCAACAAGGCACAGCCGTATTGTTCCGAGTGCCTTTCTATCGAGAAGGTTCCATTCTTCGTCTTTCATACCTGTCGGCATCTTTGTTTTTCCGCCCAATGGTAGGTATAGATCTTTCTGATACAGATAATCCTCCATCTGCATCTTCCACAACAAGAAGTTTTGGCCGTTAAATTTCTCGACCCTAAACTTACCATCTTCCACCATTGCTCCCACTCGAACCAGGAACCCTTCTTTCCTACGAGTTTATCAGCCAAATAGACCTTCGGCTCTGATACCAGTTGTTAGAAAATTATATATTACGGAGCAATGGAACACATAAAATATTGCAGATATATAAACACAGAAAACGCACAAAACAAGAGAGACACAGATATACGTGGTTCACCCAGTTTGGGCTACGTCCACCCCGAACAACCAATCCTTCCTTTCTATTATCCAACAAAATGAAGAGACACAACCTACAGCGAATCCGTTGTAATATCCTCTGTTTTCTCTCACAGTCTCACCTCTCTGTTTCTCGCTCACAGAATACACATCTATATCACAACCTCAAATACAATACCCTCATACAAAGAGAGGGGTTGCCTTCTAGGGCAAAAAACCCTAAACTAAACATAAGTTCTACCGTCAGATCATTCGCCTAATGAACAGCCCAGATTGACTAGAAATTACTATACTTTTACAAGGCAATTTTACATTTGTTTTTAGCTTTAGGGGCGTTGCCCCCGAGCCCTCGCCGGGGGACCGCTAGCCCCTGGACCCCCCAGCCGGGGGGGATCGGGCCCCCCGGACCCCCGCGGGGGGACAAGTCCCCCCCGCGTGGAGGGGTGTACAAGATTTCCTGGGGTATACATCTGGCTGAAACAAAGACCTTTGAACAATCATGCTCCACACACAATATTAGGTTTATTTAGGGCCTTGGATTAGGCGAGAGGAGAGTAAACTCTCCAAGGCCATTATAAATTGTAAAACATAGAAGTCTGGTTAAAGAGTGAAATCCAATAGCGTTAGGGAGACCTTGAAAGCTCCGTGACTGGGAGTTAAGCACGAGGGTTTGTGAAGATAAGGACGAGAGATACCCCCTCTCATACTTGTCAGATCTTACCTCACGACTATTCTGCTGGGCTTCTGATACGAGTTGTTATCTTTAGTTTCCTATCCTAGGGATCTACACAGGTGGCTATGGAGGGGAATCCCATGGCACCTGAGGTTGACGTTGCATCACGTTCAATGGTACTTCTCGAGGGTACCCTTGCGAAGCTTGGGGGCTTGCACCGACAAATGCTATCGTCTAGAATTCAGTGTAACTACTTCTGATACCTTCGCTAGTAGACCTAGAGCGTAATTACCCCAGTCTATTTTTGGAACGCCCTTATTATTAACTTTCTTGTGTTTTGGTGTCCGATCCTAATCACCCGAATCAGAAATACTTGGAAGTTGTTTGATTTCTGAATTCTTTAGGGACATTTTTAGTGCATGTTTAGCAACCTTCCACTCTTCATGAAGGAACGGCTGGAGTTTGACAACCCAAAAACCATGGACGAAGTCATTCGTAAGGCACAGATCTGTTACCAGCAAAACAAACCCAAAGGCGATTTAGGCAAGAAGTGGGCTGACAAAAAAGGAAGCAAATTTGTTTCCAGCCACAAAGGAAACAAAGGTACAAGCAACAAGGGATCATTTAAAGGTCCAATCAACCGGAAAACAAGTGGAAATCAGCCCAGATTTAAGGTACCAGGTGAAAACAGGATGAATGAACAAGTTGGTAGATCTGAAATGGAATTAAATAACAGACCACCTGTACAGTGTTGGGGATGCGAAGGGCCGCATTATGTCAAAAACTTCCCACAGTGCAGAGGAGTTGATCAGATTTCACAGATACAAGAAGCATCTACCGTGGGAGAGGTGGCTAGGAGCATCCCTAAAATTAATGTCGCCCTTGAAGACCATCAGGTAGAGTTTCAGCCAACAATGGTTGAATTTGAAGGTAAAGTTTTTGATAGACCTATATCTATTTTAATCGATCCAGGGGCTACCCTAAGCTATATTAGCCCCAAGATTGTAGAACAGTGTAAACTGCAATCTATCAAGTTTAAAAATCCATGGCTAGTACAACTAGCCACAGGAGAAAAAAGAAGAGTCTTGTCCAAGGTCAACAATTGCCCTTTGAGCTTAGCTAACCAGACTATTATAGCAGACCTTAATGTGTTACCCCTGGGGTCCTACGATGTTCTTATAGGTATGGACTGGTTAGAGAAGCACTGGTCCCTTATTAACTGCAAGACCAAAACCATTAATTACCAGGATGAGGAAGGAGTAAGGCAGGAGATTCAAGGTATTCAAAAGCCTCTGCATATAAGACCTGTAACAGCCTCCCAATTGGAAAAATGCATCAGAAAAGGCTACCAAGTCTATGCAATACAAGTGGGATACACTAATTCTAAAGATAAATCTGTTTCTATAGAAAATATTCCAGTAATACAAAACTTTCCAGATGTATTTCCTGAGGAAATCCCAGGCCTACCCCCAAAAAGAGACATAGATTTCACTATCGAGCTAATTCCGGGAGCTGCCCTAGTCTCCCGAGCCCCTTACCACATGAGCATACCAGAGCTAACTGAATTAAAAATGCAGCTACAAGAGCTGCTTGATAAAGGGTATATTCGACCCAGTGTGTCCCCTTGGGGAGCTCCAGTGCTCTTTGTCAAGAAAAAGGATGGAACTTTGAGAATGTGTATGGACTACCGTCAGTTAAACAAACTAACCATTAAAAATAAGTATCCTTTGCCCCGTATTGATGAGTTATTTGATCAAGTAAAGGGTGCCACAGTCTTCTCAAAGATCGATTTACACTCAGGATATCATCAGATCTGGATAAAGGAGGAGGATATAGCGAAGACCGCATTTAGAACTCGTTATGGACATTATGAGTTCGTAGTGCTGCCTTTTGGACTAACTAACGCCCCAACCACCTTCATGTGTCTCATGAATAACATATTCCATCAATATTTAGATAATTTTGTATTAATATTTATTGATGACATACTAATCTATTCTTGAAGCCTGGAAGAACATAAAGAACATCTCTGTATTGTTCTACAAGTCTTAAGAGAACACCAGTTGTTTGCCAAATACAACAAGTGTGACTTCTTTAAGGATCAAATCCAGTATTTAGGACATGTCATCACCAAGGATGGCATTGCAGTAGATCCAGAGAAAATAAGGACTATCATGGAATGGCCAGTACCGAAAGATGTAGCTGACATAAGATCATTCATGGGTCTAGCTGGATATTATAGATGGTTTGTAGAAGGGTTCTCTAGGGTGGCATATCCTATCACATCCTTGCAAAAGAAAGGGAAAGCCTTTAAATGGACCCCCGACTGCCAAAAGAGCTTTGACAAGCTCAAGCATCTACTCACCACTGCACCCGTTTTGAGCATCACTGATCCCAACAAGGAATACGTGGTTTGTACAGATGCTAGTAAAGAGGGTGTAGGTGGCGTATTAATGCAAGAAGGTAGGGTTGTAGCTTATGAATCAAGTAAACTTAAGGAGTACAAACAAAAGTATTTTGCATATGATTTGGAACTGACAATGGTGATTCATGCCTTGAAAATGTGGTGGCACTACTGAATGGATAAGAAATTTCTGCTATTGACAGATCATCATAGTCTAACAAGTTAATTTAAGTAACCCACTTTGAATGCTAGACAAGCTCGTTGGACCAATTTCCTAAGCGAATTCAATTTTGAAATCAAGCATCTGAAGGTGAAAGAAACCCGCTTGCGGATGCTCTAAGTCAAAAGGTAAAATGTTTATATGAAATTTCTTTTAGTGAATAAAAAACAACTATTTATGAGCAGATTCGTGAAATAACCATGCAAGATTAAGTATACAAACATTTATGGCAGCAAGCAAAAATTCCAAATAGCCATGAACAACAATTAGTATATGAGGTAAATTCAAAAGGGTTATTGATTTATACGAAGATGTTATATGTACCTAATGAAAAACATCTTAAAAAATTAATTTTAGATGAATTTCATAGGATTCCTTGTGCAGGCCATCTTGGATACCAGAAAATGATTTATGCCTTAAGGAAGGAATTTTTCTGGCCTGGAATGAAGAAGGAGGTAGCAGAATATTTAGCCAAATGTTTGGAATGTCAGCAAATAAAAGTTGAGCACCAACACCCAGCAGGTTTACTCCACCCCTTACCTATTCCTGAATGGAAATGGGAAACCATATCCATTGATTTCATCATCGGACTACCTAAGTCAAAAAGACAAAATGACTCCATCATGGTAGTGGTAGACAAACTGAGCAAATCTGCTCATTTCATACCAGTCCAGTCAACTTATAAAGCGGTGCAGGTTGCTAACATTTTCATGCAACACATTTTCAAGCTACATGGTATACCCAAAATGATCATCTCAGACCACGATGTGAAATTCACATCAGCCTTCTGGAAGGCCCTTGGGCATGCAACTACACTTCAGTATCGCTTATCATCCTCAAACGGATGGACAAATAGAGAGAGTAAACCAAGTGGTTGAAGACATGTTGCGAACTTATGTTATGCAACAACCTTCGAAATGGGAAGATTACTTACACTTAGTAGAATTTGCTTACAACAATGGATACCATACATCTCTACAGATGAGTCCTTTTGAGGTATTATACGGGCGTAAGTGTAGAACACCATTGAGTTGGAGTGGACCAGAGGACAAGTTGATGTTAGGACCGGATATGTTGGAAGAAATGGAGGAAATGGTAAAGAAAGTAAGAAATAACTTAAAGGCCACTCAAGACCAACAAAAGAACTTTGCTGATTGGAAACGGAGTTTTCGAGAATTTCAAGTAGGAGACCATGTTTACATTAGAGTACGAGCTAAGAAAAGTACATTGCAATGGACCAGATGTGCTAAGCTAGCACCCCGGTTTTGTGGGCCATTTCAAATCTTAGCTCGGATCGGGCCAGTGGCTTACCAGCTTGCTTTACCCAGCCACATTCGTGTGCACAATGTCTTCCATGTTTCTTTACTTAAGAAATACATTTATGATCCTAAACACGTAATCAATTGGCAAAACATCCAGGTAAAATATTCAAGGAATTTTTATTTTTTTAATACAAATATATCAAAGAAGTTGATTGATGACTTAAGTCATTTGCTGCTATGTAGGTCGAACCGGAAGGCAAGTTCTTGGTCGAACCTCTGGGTATACTAGATCAGAGAGAAGTAACGTTGTGGAAATGAGTTATCACCCAGGTTAAAGTGCAATGGCAGCACTTTGGGCCTGAAGAGGCCACCTGGGAAGATGAGCAGGTTATGAAGGAGACCTTTCCAAATTTGTTTCAGAAGGAAAACATCGGGACGATGTTACATCTTAGGGGGGGAAGATGTGATATCCCCCAGACTATGTAAATATTTTAATTACTGCAGTTTGGACAACTATTTATTTTCTTAATTTAAAAATACCATTTTGGAAGTTAATATTTTTTTAATGAAGACAACAGTTATCAGTAAATATTATTTTACTTAATAAACAGTTAGGGAAATAGTTACCTGTTCCTAACTAAGTTCTTGAAACTAATTTCTTGAGGTTTTTAACCAAGAGATCAAGAGGATAGAGGTATCTGAGATCAAGGAAAAAGGATAGAAGAAGAGTTACTAAGGAAGATACTGTGCTGAAGAGTCAGGCAGTTCTAGAAGGCCATGTCTGGTTGGGACCAGAGGGCACGGAGACTGTAAGTCTCAAGAAACTAAAGAGTTCTTGTGAACAGGAAAGCTCGGGGGGAGACTACTGAAGTAGATCTCAAGGTTGGGAGGCAAAGATACAGAAAGATTCAGGTCTGGTTGCAAGACTGAATCAGGAATATTCAACTAGACAGTGGTACAGATAAGTATTAATAACAGTGCTTATTAAGTAGATTTCATTCTGATCATGATATAGAAGTAATGATCATCTCAGTAGTTCAAGAATGAAATAGCTTGATTGAATGTTAGTTAACTGTCATACTAATTATTGACATTAGAAAAGAACATAAAATATTAGCATAGTAAAGTTCATGAATTTCGGAAGTCTATAACAAATAGTGTTATAAGGTTCCATACAGTTATAATTCTAAATATAAATGTTATAGCTGGAGGACAAACTTCATTCTATTATTAGAAAAATTGTTCCACAGAAATTACAGTACACAAGAAAATTAATAAATCTTCTGTTAATAAAAAAAAGAAACTATTATATGGGTATTGTTTATAAGCAGTTAACGGCACATACTATTCGGGAGATTTTTCGAATTGTAGACATGCCCAGAACCAAAGCCTTAGAAAGTGAAACCAAAAATGAGGTATGTAGCCTCACCACAAAATTATTAGGAACCTGCAAGGGTCTTCAGTCAAAAAGTAACTACATAGATATCAATTGTTCTTTCAATTAACACAAACATTACCGAAGATAGAGTCTCCGTAGATACTTCAAAGCAGTAAAACTTTCGAAATAGAAAGAATCAATAGACATTTCTGAACCTCAAACCCTCATAGGGCATTCGAAGAAACTCTGAGTTAATTAAAAATATTATCAAGCAAGCAAAGAATTACCAGTTGAGATCTAACAATAAACACAGGAACAATACCAGAAAGAAGTTAAGTGAACGAAACAGAGTTGTATTCCAAGAAACGTTTAGAATGTAAAACAAAACAAGTATACACATATTTTCAGTCAACAGTCTCGATACCAAGTTGTATCTATTCCAGCCAGGGTTCGAATCTCTTCACCCTCGGCATAACTAAAGATGATACAAATAACTAAGCCGATCGATGCCAGATAAATTTAACAACTTGTTCATGGCCGAAAGGCCTCAGAAAACTCAAAATAGATTTGAAATTATAGAGGGTAACCAAAATATCGCAGTCATGGCAAGGAGTAAAGCCAAAACTCTCCACGAAACCATAATCCTAAAACTTCAATTTCATTACAGAACTCTTGCATACCCGGGATTTTTATAACCCTATTCGCAAATCGAACCGAGGGAATCGCAATAGGCAGGAGCCGCAACCTGTCCATTTCACGCTCTCTATAAAAACCCTCCACCCCGAATGGGTGGAAATAAGCATGTATTAATATATTGTTAGCAAAAATAACAGTAGAAGAATAAAACAAAAGAAAGACCCAAAACAGAATCTCCATTAGCAATACCTGGAAGGTCTGAAGGCGTGAGTTGACTGTAGATAAGTTCACACCTTGTAAGCCAACAGTCTCCGGAGTTGCAGACAACCCTAACAACGAATACATGAAGTAGAAAAGAACTCAGAGCTCAAAAAATGACACTAACAGGGGTCCATCAAACTGGGAATGAAAATCGACCAGAAGTTACCAGAAGCATGAACCAGAGTGGAGGAATGACAAACACACATACCCATCTGAGGGTTAGGAAAAACAAGAAAGCACTCCACCGTCCGATCTAAAGGAGATACCGAAGTCGTTGATCCAGAGCAAATCCCAAGGTTACCATGTACAAGGGCCTGCAGTAATAACTCCAACAAGTTGCCACCTCCACCTAGGCCAATATAGTGATAAGCCAGAGTTAATGCCGGGTAGTGCGAACCATAAGGTAAGTGTTAAATGTTGTGTAAAACTAGACCTCCAATTATGGTGAAAAATATTATAGTACAGGATCTTTAATGAAGAATATCGCGAAAGTAACAAGTGTACTCGTTTAACTCTGAGCTAGCACGAGGGCTGGACAGATGTCCCCCTCTAACTTTATATCACAATGTATTCATAAATTAAATTCTGAGCGATATTCATAATGTATAATTCGAATAACCGTAACTATCATTATTAAGTTTTCAAATTCGATGATTATGGGTAATAGATGTTGTAAATGATTATGTTCATATATCAATGGTATTTTCCGGTAATTTTAGGAAGTAGTTAAAAAAATTAATAATAATAATAATAATATATATGTATATGCTTAATAGATGTGTGACATACATAAAATATTACTATGCAATAAATTTATATCAAATAAATATATTAATATGCATGTTTATTTATTTACTGTTCATTTGTTGATTTTATGCTTTTATTTTGTTTTAATTCTTGGATTACATAAAATATAACTATAATATTATGATTTACATGATTCAAAGGCATAACATGATTCAAAAGAAATCATATTCTTCTAAAGGATGACAAACACATATTTCATAGTATAAATTATATGGGCTTAAGAACATTTCTTTTTTTCAAGAAGATTATAGGTTTAAATGGAAGGGGGAGTATGATTTGCACACTTCTATGAATTAAATAGTCAAATCATTGTAAAGGTGGGGTATTTTATTTCATAAACAAGTGGACATATTTGATGTCCTTTACTAAATAAATTATTGTATCTATTATTGCTTGATTTTAGATTTTTGTGATCCATACTGATTTTGATAATGTCTTTTGGATTAATCACATCATAAGTTGTTGGTCTATGTTTCGAACCATGTAGTGTGGTTCATCCTAGGGACATTAGAACCTTTGTCCCGAGGATGAACGACATTAGATGGGTCGAAACGTGGACCAACAACTTATGTATCTATTATTATTAACTTGATCTACTATTTTTTGTTGAATGTATGTCCATTGCAAATTTCTATAATATTCTAGAATTTATTACATTGATTTTATATTGGATAAATCTATTACATTGTAAATTTTATTTTCTATTGAACTTGTGTCCATACAAATTTCTGGAATAGACTAGAATCCATTAGATTGATTTTATTTTGAATAAATTTATGACATTGATTTTACTATGCATAAATCTATTACTATGCCAGAAATTTATATTAAATAACTCTATTAATTTAATTAAATAAATCTATTAATATAAATTAATTAAATAGATGTATTAAATTTAATAGATTAAAATAAATTTAAATCTATTATATTTAAATTTAATTGAATAGATCTATTAATTTAAATTTAATAAATTAAATCTAAATCTAGCTTTACATATTGAATACATCTATTAAATTTAATTTAAATTTTAAATCTATTAAAACAAATACTTCCGAACAATAGTTCCATGACAATCTAACTTAATTAGTATTGAGTGTTAAAAATGAAATGTTCTGTATTAAATAAAATGAAACCCACTGGTCAGCTCTACGGAAGAGAGTCTGGCTCTACAGAACGCTCTACATTGTTCATGTACATCACACATTATATAGTAGTCACAGATTTAGGGAAGTTAGAACCATAACCTAAAAAATAGAAACTAATTCCTATCCTGAGGTCTCGTGAACCAACTCACTATTCTAAGATATTCTCCATTATCTCTAACACTCCCCCTTAATGGAGAAGGGGTTCACAAATATGCCTAACATCTCCCTAAACATTTCAAACTTGATTTTTCCAAGAGGCTTAGTGAAAATGTCTGCAACATTATCACATGTATTACAATATACCAAATGGATTTCTTTTTATTGCACTTTCTCCCTGACAAAGTGGAATTGTGTATCAATGTGTTTAGTGTTTTTGTGAAACAATGGATTATTAGCAAGTTTGATTGAACTCTGATTGTTGCATTTGATTGTTGTTGCATCTTTCTGTTCTTCCCCAACATCCTGGAGAAGTCTCCACAACCAAACTGCCTCACACGTTGCTGCACACATAGCTTGATACTCTACTTCCGCTAAAGACAAGGAAACTATGTTCTGTTTCTTGCTACTCCATGTAATCACCCCGGATCCAATGCTGAATGCATAGCTTGTTATGGATCTGCGATCGTCTACATTTCCAGCCCAGTCTAAATCTATAAATCTTGTCAATCTAACATCAGAGGAATTAGTAAAAATAATACCATAATCTATAGTACCTTGTATATACCTCAAAAAACTTTTCACTGCATTCCAATGACTTTCAAGTGGCTTGGACATGTATTGAATTAACACACTGACTGCATAAGCCAAATATGGTCTAGTAGTGGTCAGGTAGATTAGGCTCCCAACTAGCTGTCTGTAAAGTGTCGCATCTGACTCTTTAGAGCCATCCTCACTCTGCAGTTTGATGTTCTGCTACTGCTGCAGGCTTACACTGATCCATCCTAAATCTTTCTAGTAGTCCTTTGACATACTTTCCCTCGGACAAAAATGTTTTTCCTGAATCTCTCTAGATCTCAAGACCCAAACAGTATCTTAATTCACCAAGGTGTTTCATTTCGAACACCTGTGACATCTGTTGCTTGATTTCTTTGATTAGATATGTAGCATCACATGTAATAATCAAATCATCTACATACAAAGAAATCAACACTATGTGCCCTTGTTCATCTTGCATGGTATAAAGATTAGGGTCGTTTTTACTTCTGTTGTAGCCAAATTGCAGAAAAAATGAATCAATCTTTTCATACCAAGACTTGGGTGCTTTCTTTAGTCCATAAAGAGCTTTCTTTAATCTACAGACTAAATGTTCTTTCCCTTTCTGGACAAACCCTTCAGGTTGCTCTAAATAAACCTCCTCTTTCAATTCTCCATTTAAAAATGCAGACTTTACATCTAGTTGGTGAATCATCCAATGTTTCTTAGTAGCTAAAGCAATCAACATTTTGATGGTATTAAGTTTAGCTACAGGGGCAAAGATTTCTTCATAGTCAATGCCTTCTTTTTGTGAATACCCCTTTTCTACCAATATAGCTTTTAACTTATCTATAGTTCCATATGCATTAATCTTGGGTTTATACAACCATTTACAATGTATGGTTTGTTTCCCTCTAGGAATTTCAACTAGTTCCCAATTGTTGTTCCTAATTATAGATTCATATTCATGTTCCATAGCTGTTTTCCATTCACTACATTCATTTGCTTCCTTATAAATAGAAGGTTCAACAACATTCATCATACCAGTTATAAAAGCATTTTCTCTATACCTTACAGGCAATTGAGCTTTCCTACCTGATCTCCTGAGTGGTGGGGTAACTTCAAACCTTGTCTGATCATCATTTTATTTTTCTTCCCACTGTTGTTGTTGTTGTTGTTGTTGCTGTTGTATCTGCTGATGTTCACCTTCTACTTTTGTCTACTGCTGATCCTGATTGTTTCCTGTTTCTTCACTTTCTTCTTCCACCAAGTACGGAATATCCCATTCCTCATTGTGCTTATCAGATTCTTCATGATCTTGCTCATGCAATATGACATATCTACTAAAAAAATATTGTGAGCAGAGGGATTAAATAATCTATAGGCTTTCTTATATCTTCCTTTGGAATATTGGCAAATGCTTTAGACCCAAATACTCGTAAATGTTTTACAGTAGGCTTAAATCCATATGGTGCTTCATAAGGAGTTTTAAACTCAAGAATCTTTGTAGGACTCCTATTTTTTAACTAAATTGTAGTATTCAATGCTTCATCCCAAAAACCATTCGACAGATTCTTACCTTTCAACATGCTTCTAGCGCATTCCACCAGTGTTCTGTTCTTTCTTTCTGTTACTCCATTCTGCTGAGGAGTATGGGGTACTGTGAATTGCTGTAATATTCCATGGTCTTTACAATACTTGATAAGCTCATCCTTCCTATATTCTCCCCCTTGATTGGAGCGGAGAATTTTTATCTGCTTCCATGTTTGTTTTTCAATCATATTTCTGAACTGCTTAAAGTATTCAAATGTGTGACTCTTCTTACTCAAGAAATATACCCAAGAAAACTTTGTGCAATCATCAATAAACAGTAAAAAATATAGTGCACCTCCTAATGACTTTGTTTGCATGGGTCCACAAAGATCTGTGTGCACTAATTCAAGTATATCTCTCTGTTTCTTCTCTACTCGAACAAGGAATTCTTCTCTATGCATATTTCCTAATGTACAGGCATCACAATCATTATGCACTTGTTTTAACATAGGAAGATCTCTTACCATTTCCTTTTTCTGAAGTAACAACAAATCATTGTAGTTGATATGACCAAATCTCTGATGCCACAGCTCTTTTGTAGTCCAACCCATTGTTGTTAAAGCTCAAACTGGTGTTGGTATTACATCCAATTTGTACAGACTTCCTATTCGAATTCCTATGGAAATAGTCTTCATGCCATCTAGCAGATCTTTAATATAGTAGTTAGATTTAAAAAATTCAACTTTAAGATCTTGATCTGTAATCATGGATACAGAAATCAAGTTCTTTGTTATACTGGGCACACACATAACATTATAAATTTGTCTTACATTGTCATTAGGTAAAATGACAGAAATTTTCCCACGTCCTTTGATTTGATGACTTCTATCATCACCTAGGTAGATTTGTGCTCCGTCGTTGATTTCTTTAAAATCTTCAAACCATTGCTTATTCCCTGTCATATGTGTTGATTCTCCCGAATCTACATACCAAATGTCTGCATCAACATTCTCATCATGGTTTGCCATGAACAATCTAAAATTTCGCTCATGATTATCATTCACGAGATGACCTGCTTGTCGTTTTTTCCTCTATTGTTCTTCATGATATTTCTTCTTCCTGCACTTCCTAGCTATATGACCAAGTTTTCCACAATAAAAACATTTAATTATAGAGTTGTTTCTATTCGGATTCATACCTTGGGTCGGATTTGGTCTTTTATGTGAGCTTCCTCCATTTTGTTGTTGTGGATTTCCTTTTCCTTTGTAGAAGTTATTTTTTGCCATCAATGCAAGATTGGCACTTTGGGGCTTCAAAATTGATCTTCTTTCTTCTTCTTGCATCAGTATTCCTGTTAGCTCTTCAAACTTCGGGATTTTCTCTCTGGCATTTATCCCAGTGATGAACATTTGATAGTCATCAGTCACACCATTCATGTTAATTGTTACAAGATCTGTATCTTCAACTGTATGACCAATGTCTGCCAATTTGTTCTTCATATATTTGATCCTTGCTATGAAGGTAGCAACTGTTTCATTCTCCTCCATCTTTAGGGATAAGATCTTGCTCTTCAGGAACAGAAGACGATTTGTATTCCTGATCTCATACAGATCCTTCAAAATTCCCCAAATTTCGCTTGTTGATTTACATTCTCTGATATGTGGTATGATGCAATCTTTCACTGACATCTTCAGTAGCATCCTTGCTTTACCCTCACGCTTCTCCCAATCTGGGACTGATGCTGATCCAACTGCTGGCTTCTGCTCATCCCCATTTGCAATCATCCAAGCACTCTGCACTTCTAGCAGAGTCTGCATCTTGAATTTCCAATTTGCATAATTGGAGCCATCAAGCTTGTTATGCTCATTCAAGCATGCTTCAAACATTTGATTATTCATCTTGGCGATTTAAAAAAAAAAAAAAACTTGACAGGAAAAAAAAATGAATGTTAGATCTACCCCAGATCTGTGTCAAAGACAGAAAATCGCTTATCTCCCTTAGTTCGATCTCTGTTGTTTTCAATGGCCTCCTTCTGGTCTTCTCTCGACAGATCTCGACGTCTACGCAGCCTTCTCTCGACAGCCACCGCCAAAATGCAACCCCTTTTTTTGTTGTGTTCTTTGTTGTTTGCCCGACCTTGCAAAATTCTCTCGGCTTCTCTCACCATGGTCGTCGCGCTTATCCACCATGAAGTCGTGGAGATCGTCGCGCATGTACACTTGATAGCTGCGACGATCGAAAAAATGAAAACGCGCGGAAGGTTTACAGTGGGATCGTCACGTTTGTGCACTTAAAACCTGCGACGATTTCGGTTCAGTCGTGCCCTCCACTCAACGTACAGGTTCCTCAGCCCTGACGCTTTGATACCATGTTAAAAATGCAATGTTTTGTATTAAATAAAATGAAACCCACTAGTCAGCTCTACGAAAGAGAGTCTAAACCAAGAGAGTCTGGATCTGCAAAACGCTCTACATTGTTCATGTACATCACACATTATATAGTAGTCACAGATTTAAGGAAGTTAGAACCATAACCTAAAAAATAGAAACTAATTCCTATCTTGAGGTATCGTGAACCAACTCACTATTCTAAGATATTCTCCATTATCTCTAACATTGAGCTCAAAGTGTTTATAGGCGTATTCAAAGGAAAACAGACTATTCACCTAGAACAAGTGGATCATATATGACACCTAATAGAATAAACCCAAGGCATATATTATGCCTATCTTATGATTTTAAAGGCGTATATTGTTGAGTTCTAGGTGTTTATTATTCACATACTATAACAGGTGAATCTAGTTGGGTTCAAAGTGTTTATAGGCATATTCTATCATAGGACAATCGAAGTTTTTATAGGTGTATTCAATAAGTCAGTTTATATAGTTACAACAAGTACTTCATAAAAATCGATGTTTTTCTTTCTAATAAATATAGTTTTAGGTTTATAATATAAATTTTTAAATAAAAATCTTTGGTTGTTGGTCTCTTCGGGTTGGAATTTTGAGATTTTCGGATTCTTTTTTCCTTTTCTTTTTTATTATGTTTGAAGTGGAATTATTGTCCATTCTGAGTTGGAATTTGAGGTTTGCATCATCAAACTGCAATGGTTCACTTTTTTTTGGCTTTAAAAAAAATAGTAAAAATCATCATAGCACTTCCAAAAGTTACAAAAGGTTTATAAAGGAAATGTTTTTCATGAGTGTATTTGCCTAATTTCTAATATGATAATTTTTAGGAGGGCAGAAACATGAACTTGAAAGTAGTTAGGGAAGAAAAAAATGTTGGCATAATATGAAAGCTAACATTAATAAAAACGACCAATCTACAAGAGAAATAGAGAATTACTATGAGATGTTTTAATTAAATTATTTATTTTTGGTGTTTCTTAAGTAACAAAGATGCAAATAACAATGGTAAGACAACTATTGAGAGATTTATGTATGAAATAAAGCAACAACGTAACAATGATGAGATAGAGCATTGCAAGATTTATATACTTAAAAAATTAAGTTGTAATTAACAATGATGAGATAGACATTGCTAATTTGTTTTTTTTTTAGCTAGTAGCATAGAGGACTGTGAAATTTATATATGTAACAAACTAAGTTGCAATTAATAATGATGAGATGGACACTTGTCAGATTTTGCATGTGAGGTTTGAGCAATGGTGAAATTCTTTTCATCCAAATCTAATGAAATCCCTTATGTGGAAACCCTGAATCTAAATAGAAGCAAATCCCATATCTAAATAGAAGCGAACCCTAATTCCAACGTTGCAGAAGAAACTATGAGGAAAGCAATTGATCTCTAAACAAAGGCTAGGCTAAATTCCTCAAATTAAATTGAACCTCAAATCCAACGAGTGTATTTCATCAAAGTGAGCCTCTCTATCAAATCTAATTGGAAAACCTGCATATCAAATCAAATCTATTAAACCTTCATAAAATAAAACCCTAATAAAATTTATGAAGGTAAAAAACATTGAATGATGAATATTAAACCTGTATGTTGAATAGACCCAACGAACGAGAGAACCAGTGAAGCGGAACTTCTTTATCAAAAGGAAATTTCACGAACATCCATTTTGGAAATGTGTTGAATTTCTTTTTAACACTGAGCTCATTTCCTTTTGTATGAAGTTTCTCTTGTGGAATCTGTGTTGGAGAATGTAATTCGTACTTGTCTCACTTGTGATTCTTTCTATCTAAAGGAGTTTGTTCCTATTAGTTAGGAGTTGTTTCCTAGATTAGTGTGTGGTTGAGATATTCTCTCAACCAAGTGATTGTGTGTCCAAGATAGTTTCCCTATCTTGAGACAACACTTCATATATTTATTTGTAATATTATTTGATTAATGATGACATAGATTTCCTTGTGGAAATTTAACATGGTATCAGAGCCCGTATGGGCTTGGCCCTGGCCTCCCATGAGGGAGTGCTAGGGAAATAAAAAATATGTGTTTGTTGAGAGTAGACTGAAAGGGTGTGAATGTTTGTCCATCATTCGATTACATTGTTGATTACTGTTTACACAAGAGCTACACTGTGAGCAGCGTGTCGATAGATGCATATCTCGGACTTATAGTATGAATTTTGGTAAAATGGAGCAGAGCCAAGCTTGGCGAAGTGTGGACTGTTTCCACTATGTGTTTTATTTAACGGAGATCAGTTTTTGATTAGCGTTGTTTGTGGAGCATGTTGAAGTAAGACAGAGATCGGTGGCTGTCACTAAAGATGTAGCTCATGTTCCTGTGCTCGCCGAAGCTCCTGCAACAGAAGTTGTGAAGGTTAAGGGCGAGGTGGTGAAAAAAAGAGATGCAAAGGCAGGGACATCTTTTGCTGAGGAACGAATCCAACAATTCTGTTCTTCGTTCAATCCATAAGGTTGTGGTAGCAAAGACAACACAGAGGGAGTTGGAGCTTATGGTTGCAGGTCGAGGTGTCTAGCTGTAGAGGCAGCGTTGAAGCAGATCCGCCTCAGGGATTAACACAAAATCCGATGGTGCTAGCATCTAGGCTGATTTGTGGCCAAGAAGGCCAATTGAGGCTAATTTACTGCTTGAGGAGGTCGATTATGAAGGCCGAGTGCTATGAATGTTGTGAAGGTTGATTGAGGTTGACCAGTGTTGGAGTAAGCGAGCTGAGTTATGGCTTCTAGTGGTCGTGGAGTAGCACTTGAGGTGTGGTGGGTGCCAATCGTGTGGAGGAGCTGCGGAGGTGCAAACATGGAGCAGCATATGAGGTGTACTAGGCACTAACCGTGTGGAGGAGTTGCAGAGGTGCAGATGTGGAGAAACATTTGAGGTGTGTTAGGCGCTAATGATGTGTAAGAGATCAATCGAGACATGGTGAGGGCACTGGAAATGTTGCCATTGGGTCTTCTGGAGGTGTAAGAGGAGGTGCGAGAGCGCGGGAAGCTGTGAGGAGGCTTCCATCATTCGGTGTTTGGATCGGCCTGGTGGAAGGTTGATTGGCTTGGGTTGGACTGATGAAGAAATATTGTGAATTGGGTTCCTAGAATTTTGTAGGGAAATGTCGCCATATTTTCATTTTTTTTAGAGACAGTTTGAAGAAATAAGTGCAGTCAAATTGACTTTTGACTACTATTCAATTTCTTCTATGGGTTTGGATATTGGTAGTGTTATGGAGGTCACCAACTGTTTCCCATTCCCGAGCCAAGGAGCATATAGGATTGGTGATTTTTTCAATTTACAAAACTTAAAGACGCTCGAGCTGCACAGAATCTAAATGAGAAGCTAAAAATTGTTGGTAGAATCATAAAGGTGTCAGCAGTGTTTGGGGCTAATGCTCATGATTTGAATGTTTATTTTAATAATAAGTATGTCATGTCATAGTACTTCTGGTTGTTATTGAAGTGACATTGGTCTCACCAACTATTGTCACATTTTTTGAGTGTGTGTTGGAACTGGTCATTCCAACAATACACAAATTTGCAGGATATGATGAAGACATGACATTGAAGATGGAATTAGAAGATACACAAGGAAGTGAAAGTTTGTTAAAGTTTGGAGAATAGACTCATGATGACGATGTATTATGAGTCACATATTATAATTATAGCAAATCTATATGTTATTGTTTTGTAATGGTTAGTTGTGGTCCTTGAAATGTTTTATGTGCCTTCTGTAAGACCTAGAGAGGCATGCATACCTTTTGTTATGTGTTCCCTCTATTAGAGAGTTTCAACACCCTGGAACAATGCATCATGTGGGATGGATACACTTGGGTGGGTCGTATTGGTTTTAGATTCCATGAGGTGAAATTTTATATTTAGGGGGTGTTCATTGAAAGTTTGGATGAGCCATGTATGTGAAGGACTTCCTAGTAGACTGGCGGTTGTAGCAGTTGGGAACCCATGCATTTTGATAGATGGTTGTTCCTTTATGTGGACATCGACAATTGCATGAACAAGGTACAAGGTGTAATTACCCGACTGGACCAGATGTAGATATTGTAGATTGATATCAAGACAAGTAGTCATTAAGGTGGAGTGTTGGAAAATGTAATTCCTACTTGTCTCAATTGTGATTCCTTTTGTAACAGAGCGCCATGAATATAACAGTTGAAGCATCACCTTGGACGAAGCGAGCCATTAATGCAGACATTCCTCCAAATCTACCTCTCTTAAGGCTATCCAATTTGCGTCGGGTGAAATCCTGGGAAACCACGCAGAGCTGCAACTGGCAGTACCCAGCCTATCCATTAGTCAATAAGAGCATTATGTTTCATTAATGTCGACCGCATCCGGGTCGTAAACATAAATGTTATTGTTCACATCAAAATTTATTATTTTCTAAATATCAAAATATCATTATTACATTTATTAATTATTCAATGATATGATTTATATGAATATAATCTCATTTATTATATGAAGATTACCTTTACAAATCCTTTAATATTATCATTTATATGATCATATTATATGACGAATCTCTTTATTATTAATGCCTTTACAAGAATGGCCACAAAAGACGTTTTTTAACTGTAAGTTACATCAAGTTTTGTAATGTAAATAACAAAGAACCAAGTTTCAATATTTTTTTATACTTTTAAATCTATTTTTAAATTTTAGACATAGTAAAGTTTTAATCATATTTTTGTACAAAAATAATTTAAAGATGGTAGAAATATCTGATTTAGATATCCAAAAAAGTTATCATTTATAATTTTATTAATTGATGTAGTAGCAACCACAATAATACACTACCATTTTTCAATTTATAGATGAATATAATTAATTAATAAAATCATTAAAATAGACAATTCCAAATAGAGGAACACCTTTTAGCCTAATTAAAAACAAAAACATTTTATTTCACCTTCTTAAATATTTGTAAAATAACATATTTAATGTGATATATGTTGTTTTTAATTATAAATTATTTATTATAAAATGCTTTTGGAAATGACAAATTATCATTTACTATTTTTTTTAATTATATATAGTTTATTATAAAATGTTTTTGGAATTGACAAATTATCCTTTAGAAACATTATTTTTATAAAAGTAGTAATCATATTTTTTTATTTATATAAAAAATAAATAAATTTAAAGAATAAATTCAATGTATATATTATAAACATTTTTCATATATCGCGTCCAAAAGAGTTTCCATGGCAGAACCTTGGGCCATGTTAAAAATGTGATTAAAACCAGAGATGTCTAAAGCTAGTTCCATTTGAAACAACTGTGCTCACTGCTCACTACTAAGCGCTTTAGCTGCTAATTCATCATTCAACTTTATTTGAAACAACTGTGCTCACTACTAGTGCTTTAGGTACTAATTCTTCATTGAACCTTCATACAATTTATCTGATCAAATCTGGCTCATGAACATTACAATGCCTGTCTTGATTCCCCACGTTCACAAGATGACTAAGCCTTCAGGCAGTCGTTGATTGCATTACTTATATCTTGCTCAAATATTTCCATGGCAATCGACGGTAAAGAAACAGAAGCAAGGAATCCTTCATGGGCATTCACAGAAGGCCTTATTAGATATGACACGTCTAGCCATGGTGGATAAACCGGACAAGCATACGCCGCCTTTCCCCACCCAAAATCCGCTTCTGCCAGGTCGAGCATAATCTTGGAAACGTCTGAAATAGGGTAATAACCATGACATGTGTTGCTTGGGCATCCATGGTTGTTTGGAAAATCATTCCGTTCCGCCAAGTCGATGAGAGATCGATTGTAATTTTGTTTTGTTATATATATATATATAATTAAAAATTAAAATATTTGAATGTAAAATATACAATAATAATTATAATTTAAAATATTTGAATATAAAATATACAATAATAATTATAATTTATAATTCGAAATTTGTTAGATTATTAAAATCAAAATAATGATTTATATGGATAATTATTAAAACTAACAAAACATATGTTGGCAAGCCATTGCGTATCAAAATAATAGAAGTGATAGAAAGTTCAATTTCCCATACATGTTCACGGTGCTAAGAAAAAGAAAAAAGAAAAAAAATAAATATCATAATTTTATATTTAAATTTAATTAATAACCATAAAAATATATATATATATATATATATATATCACATTAAAAATAATTATAAAATATTTCTATCTATTTAGATGTGAAATTTATATAAATATAAATAATATTATTAAGAATCAATATAGATCTATATTTAAATTCAGGATCTACAAAGCTTCAAGAAGAATCAAATCTTTGGAGGCACAAATATTCACTAAAGAAGAGGTTTCCATCTTGAGAGATTTGATCCCTCTAGTGCTTGGTAAATCCTAAGTTAAAATGGGTGTATTCTGATTTTATGCTACATATCAAATTGCTAAAATGAAGAAAAATGTAATAACTACTAATTAATTTATAATGTATTTTAAAATATTATTAGTATGAGGATTGATGACATATAACTTAAACATATATACATTTAAGAAAAAACATGAAACAAACTTTTTAACCATGGCCATTTACCTTTTGAGATTCTTAATATGTAAAAATGTTTTCTTACAGTAATATAGGTCAACACCATGGTTTATTAATATCACATACCCAAAAAAACTATAATATATTCATTTCATATAATACTAGTTCATATAATTTTTTTTAATTAATAAATTTAATTAAAAAACAAAAAAATCATAACTATTTTGGAAATAAATCTTAATTTTTGATTTATATATACCATTACAAATATTCTAAAATATTATATAGACATTAAATCTCTATCCTTAATTTAATAATTATTAATACTTAAATTAAAACCATAAAAACTCTATTTCCTATCTATACACAAAACTCTATTCGATAACTATACATAAAATTAAAATTTATTTAATTATCATCTATTTTATTGAATTCACTATTTATCAAACGTGGGTGGTAAGGAATTTATTTTATCTCAAGATGTATTGAGCCTCACTATTTATCAAACCTCCTAGGTGGTATTGAATTTATTTATTTTTTCTTCAAAATTGACATTTGAAATCCAAGTTTATGGAGTCAAATCTTTTAAAATACATTATTAATAGTGGAAAATGTTTATTTTTTAACGACTATACTCATACATTTTAATAAAATAAACTTAACATAGTTATTTTTTAACAAAAATATTCTAGGGCTAATATAGTGAAAATCATCATCAAAAACCACAATTACCAACCTGAAATCGAAGCAGTGGAGAGTCTATGTCGGTTTCGGGCCATGGAACGCTACTCATAAAGTCCAAAGCACGAGGAAAAGGCGGGGCGGGAACTCCAAAGTCTTCCAACGAAATATCTGCGTCAGCTTCCACGAAAGGAACACCTTCAGTGTTCACCAGTAAAAGACAATGGAATTTCGTAAAAGACAAATCTATAGACGATAAGATTTATAAAAGACAAAAAAAGAATAAGATTCGTAAAAGACAAGGGAATTTTGAACGGATGTCAAATCTATATACGATCAGATTTATAAAAGACAAAAAGGAATTCTTAATGCATAATCTGGTGTGCAAAGGATTGAAATTTATACAAGTTTTATCATAGTAAATGCATAATCGGGTGTGCAAATGATTGAAATTTATACCAGCTTTATCATAGTAAAACCCAAACTAAATAATTTTACTTTTTAAGGTCTTATTGATTTCAGTGAATGGCAGACACCAAAAAGCATCCTCCATTCCGCTCCGCTCCAGCCAATCAGTCAAAAACCTTCTTAATACACCCATCATATCATGCAGCACTTCTTGTGACGCAGCAAGTAGCAAGCTTGTGACAGAAGTCCTTGCTTAAAATTTGGTATCAAAGCCAGTAACGTATGGTTGTTGAGGTTGGTATTCTATTCCTTAACTCATACAGAATGGATTCATTCTGGAAATTTGTTTCTTTCCGAAAATTAGAAGAGAGAGAATCTATGGCTGAAGAAAACCCTTTGAAAGATATGTTTGCATCTAGTTCAAGTCGTGTCTTAAACCAAGCCGAGCTTGAATATGAAGAAACTCAGCCATCTACTAGATGGGAATTACCTGTTATAGTGCCCTCAGAAGTATATAGTGATATATTTGTATTTCATTTGAAAATTGTTACTAGAATTAGCATCAAAGAGTCTGTGAGCCAAATCCAAGAAAATTCTGATGTAATACAAACTATTCCCCTGTTAAACCCCAAAGCTTTGCAAGCAGAGGCAAAGAGACTGAATACGAAATATCTGCATCTAGGATGCATAAGAGTAGGAATCAGTCCCCTAGTCCACCAAGGACTAAATACTTTTGTGTTAGCAGCAGTTCGTGATCTAACACACAACAAATATACTAATTCTTTGATTGGCAGGATTGTTGCTCCACTGTCAAATGGCCCAGTCTACTTTGATTGTTTTCCAAATTTCTCTATCTATGTCTTTGATGAAACCATTGACCAGATCCTCCAGCTTCAAATCCAAACCACTGGTTTCAAAATGCATCAAAAGAGAAATAATATAGCCATTCATACCAAAGGTTGTTTTCGCCATAAAAACACTTTATGGCCAGCTATCCGCCATACTCCCAGTCGTGATTCAAAGTCAAGTGTTGTAGTTATGACTGATGCCAAAAACCAAAAGATTGAGCATCAAATAATCAAATGGGAAGACTTGACTTTTCCTGAACATTGAGTTGTACAAAATCCTAAACCTCTAATTCCCAGAAGAATTACCTCAGCCGATATTACAGAAAATCAATCTTCTGCAGTCTTATCCTTCCCCAGAAGATCTACTATAGACCGCCGAGGTATAGAACAAGCCTGTAAAAGCTCTAAATATTACAGGGATCCTTCTACTGTAGATACTGCATGTTCCAGTAATTCTCTTTGTAAACATATTTCCCTTTTTGAGTTAGCCCAACTTGTTAATTTTTCCTCTCTGGAAGTTAAATGTCCAAAATGTCAAAGTATTGTAAATCTGCGTACGCTTGCTGAAATTGTAATCCATGAAAATCATAACCCCAGATCTGGCATAGCTCCTCCATCAACCTCTGTAAATCCATGCCCAAATCCTAAATGCTCAGACATCCTGTTTCCCCATGAACAAGAGTCTGACCATGTGCTCATGATGCATGAGATCACTACTTTGGAAGATGAAGATCCAAGATTCATTGAGATGATGAGTCTCATGAGACCAGCTAAGCCTAGATATGGTCTAGGATATCTCGAGCAAGCAAAAGGCCTTATACCACCATGTAGGTTTGGTCCAGTACCTGATGATTGTAAAAAGCCTGCTGTTATGGAAATGCATAAGTTCTTTTCTCTGATGGATGGATGTTTTAAGTATGAAATTAGTGCCAAATGGATGAAAGCAATGCTTAATTGGGATTTATTCACTAATCCCCAAGCAGAAGAGTTTGATCAGACTTATTCTCCTCAAGAGAAACAGAAATTAGCTGAAGATTGGAAAAGATATATGGAAGTAAATAATACATGGATATCCTTTTATTCTTGGAAGGATAATATTGCTCCCATAAATGTTTTAACTGGTTCATCATCATCCCCTTCAGTTAATAAACATGCTTGGACTGCTTTGGATGGAAGCAAATTAGAAACTTCAACGACATTTCCTCCATTTAAAGGAATTGTTATTGGAGAAAATCAACACGCAGCCAAAGCTATTCCTATGGTCCAGAAAGATGACAATGCCTTAGGCATTGATGGCAGAATACAGAAGGCTAGTGAACAGATAAACTGGACAAACACAACAATCAAAGGCTTAGAAATGAACATAGCCAAAGCAGCAGAAGTCAGAGACCAGATTGATACTATTCAAGTGTCAATTAATGATGTAAATAAATGTTTGAATAATGTACAGTTTGATTCTTCTATTATTAGAACATATACAAGAGAATCCTTGTCCAAGATAGAAGGAGTAGAAGAAAAATTAGTTGGTCATTTGGATTCAACTAAAAGTCTTATAACTGGTTTGACAAACAAAGTAGAAAAGATGAATCTGTCAAAAGTTGAAAAACCAGTTCCTAACTCCTTTCTGTTTAAAAGAAATATAAAGATGTAGGATCCTGTCAAGCCTGTCAACAGGTTTCCAGCACTCTTTCCAAAAGAAGTAGCCAGCTCTTCAGAAGCTGAAGCTACTGAGAAAATAACAATTGCATCCTTATTTAAGGGTGAGGAAGAAGAGAAGAAGGAAGAGAAAGATTCTGACACACAAATCTTTCCTATTTATGAACCTCTGGAGCATAGGTTCAGCAAATATCCAGCACCTGATATTGAAGGTAAAGGTAAGCTACCTGAAGCTCACACCTTTTTCCCAAACTCCCACAGAGAGTGGAATATTGACAGCATGAGTGTTGGGCAAATCAGACAATTGATAGATATGATGTATACTGAATATAAACTCATATGTTTAGGGGGAAAAAGCGAAATTGATGCCTGCAGGACCATCATACAGTGCTTTACAGGCACACTTCTCAGGTGGTGGGAAACAGAGTCATCTCCAGATCTTATATCAAAAATGGAAGCATAAGTATTAAAAGATGAAAATGGAGATGTCATACACAATTTAGATGGCACCACTACTAGTAACATGATAGGAGCATTGACATCAATGATCCTTGAACACTGGTGTGGAAGTGAGAAAGAGATTGCAAATAAAAATGAGGTTATCCTGATGAACCTCAAATGCTATAAAATGTCTCAATTTGAAGATTTCCATAGAGATTGGATGCAGAGAATCTATGAAGTCAAAGATTCAAAGAACTTGTTATGGAAACAAGTTTATCTTGCAGCCCTGCCATCCAGGTTCATTGATTATTTCCGATTACAAGAAGTCTTCCAGTTTCCATTTGATTCCTACACATGGGGAGAGATATATGCACATATCACAAAGACCCTGGTTAGTCTTTGTACCAGTTCAAAAGTGAACAAATCTCTGGAATAACTTTCCAAATTTCCAGACCAAAAGTCCACATGTAGCAAATATGGACTTATAGCAGATGATCCTTTAGTAAAAAGGAGAAAAGCAAAGAAGAGGACGAAAAGAGAATTCAAAGAAAGATACTACAAGGGCCGCAGAAAGTATCCCAAAGATACAAGAAGAAATTTTAAACAAGCTCGAGGCGAGACCTCCAGAGCAAAAAAGGGATATTACAAATATATTCCTAAAACACATTATTATCGTCCCTCTGATATTCATCTGCACACCATAAAGAAAGAGAAATGGAATATCATTACTTGCTGGCTATGTGGTCAGAATGGACATACTGCCTCTAGATGCCCAGTAGGAGAAGAGTCAAAAAGAAACAGAGGCAAGAAAACACAGGCCTTTGCTCAAAAAGCAAAGCAAGTCAAACAAGAGAGAAGGGGGCCAATGCAATGTATGAAATGTGGTTCCCATACTCATCAGACAGAACGTTGCCCCAATGTTGTGATCAGAGAAATAGGTCAGCAACATCAGATTGAATAATCATCTTATGATTCTTTCAGTTCTTCTTCCGCAGAAGAAATACATGCCCAAATGCAGCAATGCTCAGAGTCTGATTCTTCAGAATGCCTTTGTTCTGATTCTGAAGAATGTGCCTGCCAAGTTCACTATGATTCTGATTCAGAATTCTTTAGTGAATCCAGTGAAGAAGAAACTCCTAAGCCACAAAAAGAAAAAGTCCTAATGGCTGCTACTGAAGAAGACGAGATGAAGATTTTAGCTCAAATCCGCAGCATGGAAGAAGGAGAGATGAAGAACCGTCTGACTTAAGCATTCATGGACCAGCTCAAGTCCAGAACTGCAAAATATTTAGGTAAGAAATCTTTATTTATTGATGCCTCTTTTGAAAAGAATATTAAGTCATATCAAAGGCATCAGCAATAACCTGGCAGAGTGAGATCTCTCACTTTGGGAGAAGTGAGTCAAGAGATTCACATTTTAGAATTAGAAATTTCTGCAATGAAGTCTCAAATTGCAGAATTGAAGAAAGGAAAACAAGTGGCTGGTAAAGAAAAAGAAGAAGAAGATCAGCGTTGGAATACTGCTCAGTACAACAGTAATAATCAGATTGAAGTTGCTGAAGGATTTAAAGATCCAAATTTTGGCTTCAAAGAAATGAGACTCATGACCATCTCATATCAGCAACACCATGTTAAAGTAAATATCTGCATTAGAGGTGAAATGTTTGAATTAATTGCACTAATTGATTCAGGAGCAGATATTAATATTCTTAATATCAAGACCATTCCTGCAAAGTATTGGATTGTAGCAGAAAGAAAAGTGGTGGGATTAGGAAATAAAAAGCTTAATTATGAAGTACCCAAAGCATCCTTATGCTTTGAACACCACTGTATCAATTTAAAATTTGCAGTTGCTGACATTCCCGTTGATTGTATTCTTGGCAATGTTTTCTTAGTAGCAGTAGAACCTCATGGCTCAGTGAGGTTAAGGAATGGGAAAGCCAGATATTTTATATCAGTTCCTACATCAAAAGGAAATCCATCTTTTAGGTACTCAATTGTTGTACTAACACAAACATGTGTATTTTATATTAGAGGAAAGTTAACTTAGCACCATTAGAAAAACTAGAATTTCACAATCATACAAAACTTCCATGAATAAAAATGTTATTATTCCAAATGCTAATTTGATTTCCTACATTTCATCTTTTTACACAATATCAAAATCTATTATAAAAATACTTTTAATCCTACCCCTAAATTAACATATTATTATTTTTCTATGTTTACATTACCATTAACACATTAGGAAGATCATTATTCACTCACACTCATTTGATAATGCAATCCTTGTTTTCTAAGTAAAATGCATAATTACACTATCCCAAGAAATAAATATTTTCTAATAAATAACAATCTGACATTTTCTAATATCCAACAAATAAGTAAAATCTTACGAAAAAAAAAAGGTCATAAGCTATGAATCAAACTCATTTGATAATGCAATCCTTGTTTTCTAAGTAAAATGCATAAATACACTATCCCAAGAAATAAATACTTTCTAATAAATAACAATGTGACATTTTTTAATATCCAACAAATAAGTAAATCTTACCGATAAAAAAAAAAAGGTCATAAGCTATGAATCAACACATACAATTGAATAGTATCAAATTTCAATAAAGTATAAATCTTAAATATCCAACAAATAAGTAAAATCTTACCGATAAAAAAAGGTCATAAGCTATGAATTAGCACATACAATTGAATAGTATCAAATTTCAATAGAGTATAAATCTTAAATATTTGTGATACCCTTAAATTAAGAAGCTATAAATAAAAGGGAAGGGGCCCATAAGATATGAATGAATTTGTAAAATTAAATAATATGAATTTTCAATAAGATTTAAAGCTTTAATATTTGCAATCTTATATGAAGTTAATGTAATGGAACCCCAAGAATCTATCTTTTATTTATGCTTATGTAATTCCATCACATTCACATGCATGTGTATCACAAAGGGACGTATACTCTAGCATTCTATAAATTTAAAATCAAGATTAAAAAACAATATATTTTAATAAAATATATCTAAATATATGATATTCAAGAGTATAACATTTTATAAATCTAAAAGCAAAATTTAAAAACAATATAGTTTAATAAAATATATCCAAATATATTATATTCAAGAGTATAATATTTTATGAATCTAAAATCAAAATTTAAAAACAATATAATTTAATAAAATATAGCTAAATATATTACATTCAAGTTTTATTTTATTGAAATGTTTTACATGTATGACTAGTTAATTATATTAATATAAATCATAATTGTTAAAAAAAATTGAAAAGACCTTTTTCATAAAATGGGTGAAATATTCATCCTAAACTGTGAGCTCTTAGGCTCTTCAAACAATGCACATAAACAAACAGTGCACACAAGATTCTTCTCAGCAACTATGTCACTGCCTCTGGAAACATACATGCTATAACACCTTATAATTCCTTTTTTTGGTCACCGTCGCATTTAATATCATATTGTAATGCCCAAGATTCGAGAAATTCTCAGCAACTATGTCACTGCCTCTGGAAACTTACATGCTATAATTCCTTTTTCTATCATCGTCGCATTTAATATCATGCGACTCTCGCGTGTGCAGTTGGTTCAACGACTTCAGCATTTGGTCTTGTCATTAATTCCGGTGACTAGTCATTAGTGCTATTCATTTAAGTCTGGTGTGGCCGATATAAAATATTGAGGCAAGTGCTATTTCATGGACTATAGCATAATAAATGCTCTCTTAACAGAGTCTAAGGACAGTCTTGGGAGACGGGTTCTGACATCGGCTATGGCTGTCAACCCGTGTGCATCCTTTCCCGACGAACAGATTCCGATCGATGTCTCTGTATGTATTCGCATTCATCCACCATGACTTATGCATCCATGATGGATCCCAGAAATTGCGTTGATAGTACGCCATGCTTTGATAGGTTATGGCATGGAGCATACATGATTGTATACGCTCAAGTTTTTAAATTATGCGCGGGGTAATGAAATTCAAATTTGAATTCATTCTGGAAAATCAACCCCGCCCTCATTTCCTTCAAAAACCCAAACCTCTATGCGAACCATGCCATTATCGACGATAGAAGAACTCTGGAATTGGTAAGATTTCGTCAGTTGATCAGGGAGAGCTCCGACATGATGCCCTGTACAGATAACAGGGTCTCCTCAGCCCGCTTGTTGCCGAAGCACATACACAGAACAATGCATAAGAACGTGGTTCGAAACTGGTACACGATACAAACCGCTCCAACTGCTGCCCCACATCTGTTTCCTCACTGGCTTTATATCACCTGCCCCCAAGATCTTGTCCAGGCAGAAGAATAGAAGCCCAGAAATCTCGTTGCCATGGAAGGGAAGTGCAGGAACATGTCAAGAGTTCAAGTCTACTTCACCCGTCTTCTCCCCGCGCTGCAAAAGATCCATAGAAGGCGCTCTAGCCAAACGCAGCGACAGCGAGCCATTCGGCGCGTAGCCGACATGTGCTTGGCTCAAACTGCGAAAAAGGGTTCTGCGTGGAGTCGAGCTCTGAACCTTCACCTCTTGCGCAGAGAAAAGATGATGGGGGCGCTGAAGATGAAGAAATCCTCCCTCCGCCGAAACCGTAGCGTAACGCTGGCAAGGAGAACGAGATTGGCCTCTCTCAGTTCCCGATGTTGTAAAAATATTGATGTAAAGACAGACAGCCATGACGATGGCTCCATTGACAGGAAACTCGGGACCCTGCAGAGGCTGGTTCCCGGTGGCAGAAGCATTGGCTTTGATACCCTTCTTCAGGAGACGGCGGACTACATACTGAATCTTGAAGTGCAAGTTCACGCCATGGAGGCCCTCACAGAATTTTACACGAGTTCTACTAATGTACGGACGAAGCCACCACACAGCAGCAGCAGCAGGGATCAGCTTCCCCTTCTGTAAAAATATGATGTCCCATGCGCCAACGCTAGGGATCAGCTTCCCCTTCTGTAAAAATATGATGTCTCATGCACCAATGCTTGATTTCTTGAAGAATCACCGCACCTTCATTGAATTAGTAATTTCTACTCCGGAAATCTTAGTTATTGGTTTGGAAAGTTTACCATTATTTCCGGATGTTAGTGTAATTGCAAATCTCTTCATAGTTCCTAGCCTGGAACCAGGTTGATTCCCCGAACTGCTTTTGAGTACAGACCTCTTCAATTTCTTATACATTGAGCCTATAGAATTATTAAGTGTACATAACCAGGCAATGTAGGTGTAAGTTGTCGCCTTGGAATGTACTCCTGGATCGATCGCTACACGCCTGAAATAGGTTTGCAGCGGGATCCTAATTTCTAAAGTTTTAGAGAGTTATATACTATATCAAAATCTTGCTTAGTTCTATGCACAGATCTGTGATATTGAAGAAATATCGGTCTCTAAATCTACTATATTTTGGAGTTTTATCCATCGCTACACGCCTCCAATAGGTTTGCAGCGGGATCCTAATTTCTAAAGTCTTACAGAGTTATATACTATATCTAAATCTTTGCTTAATTCTATGCACAGATCTGTGATATTGGAGAAATAGCGCTCTTTAAATGTTTCGAAGTTTTCTCCATCGCTACACGCCTCAAATAGGTTTGCAGCGGGATCTTAATTTCTAACGTTATAGAGCTATATATATTATATCAAAAGTTTTTGGTGTTTGGGATGGGTTTGCAACTGGATCTTAATTTCTAACGTTCTAGAGAGCTATATATTATATCAAAAGTTTTTGGTGTTTGGAATGGATTTGCAGTAGTCTTATTAGTGTTATATACAGATCTGGAATATTTGCGAAATATAGATTTTTAAATCTGTTATATTTTAAAGTTTTTGTTAAATTTAGGGAAATTATTTTTTTGTCTAAATCTTAAATTTTGTTGTTTAAAATTAGTTTTTAATTATATATAGATTGTTCAAAGCCTTTGAAACATTTAGATAACTAGTAAAGAGTTTACAACTCAAATTTGTGATTTTCTTAATTTTAAATAAATTAAATCAGAAAATATATCAAAAATCACATATAGCAGAGACTATGACTATATTATATCAATTTTTTTTTGCATCATCTTGTCCACAAGCATTGTCATATATTTACTGAATTTTGTTGATATTTCGAGGTATATATTGTGACGCCCACAGAATTAGGGTATATTTCTGAAATTTCAAAAGAAAATTGTTAAATTTAAGCTAAATTTTTGTTTTTGTCTATATCTTAAATTTTATTATTTAAAATAAAAATTTAAAATAAGTGTTGGAGAGGTAAATCCCCTCTACGGATAGAGGCGATCCCTACTAGCCCAGCAAGGGTCTAGCAACAATCAAACAATGCTGCTATGCATGTTCCTAATTACAATTAAACAAGAGGTAAAGAGCACCTACTTGGATTCCTGCGCTGTCGTTTGATGAAGAGATGTTGCCTTCGCCCCTTCGCTTTGGCTGGTCACGATCCTCCGCGATCTCCGCGAATAGATACCTGCACACACGAAGAGGAAACAAACACAAGCGTGAAATCTAGTAAAAGCAACCATACATCAGTGAGAAAAGATGTAATTCACATTTAACCATCGCAAGTACAAATGAGAATGGAACAATAATAGCAGTCATCTATTATTAATCGGAATAGAGAAGAGTACAACCAAATGTTCTGACGTCGGTAACCTTCTCAGGAGGGGCCAGTCAGCATGTATCTCGAGCATTCACCTTTGAGGATGATTCTCCCAAGACAAACAACTCTCTCTCACATACAAGCAACACAACACAACCTTCCCTAAGCAATCAATCACTTCCACACCTAGCACACCAAATACCTATAGTAGCAGCAATCTGAGCACTACAAGCTCTATACAATCCAAGCTATGTCTAACTAGCTGCTCATGGTAATGGTGGAAGTATATGTAGGAGAAGGAGTCTCCTAAAAGGGTGGAAGGATGAGCTTATCTTTAAGGGAAGTTGTTGGAAAGGGTCGAACAGTCATACCATAGAAGGGAGTCGACATTCACAAAGCTAACAACCAAGCCTGGAGTTATCTGGAAGGCTGGTTGTTTGAACAAATTCGCCCAAACTGGATCAGCGCGGATTATAGGGAAACTGCCGCGCTGTCAGCACATATCAGTAACTGGACAAGTCACGTCAGCGCGGAAGAACACGGGAAAGGCGCGCTGTGCATCATCGCGGAAAAGTGATGTTCTTCCGCGATGGCAGCGCACAAAATACACTGGGAAGCGCCGGTCATCGCGGTTATTTAAGGAACAGACGCGCTGATGCACAAAACTTTGGAAAAAGTGGGTTTTTAAGCCAGTTCAGGGATCAAACACTTAGTGATTGTGAATTCCGGACACAGCAGGGTGACTGACAGGAAGGCAGTGATAAATTACTGTGTAACAGATGCCCCCTAAAGCATGAAGACCGAGAGAGCGGGAGGGGTGAAATGCTTTACAACACATGCCGAACTGGAACACCACCAGGAAAGACCGAAATATCTCTGATAATCAAGTACATGCAGTCTAGGCATGGGCGTAGCCATCCACAAAGACATGCGAGAATGGTCTATGGTGTGGACGCAGCCACCCAGCTAAAGAGACCAGAATGATGATAAGGTATGGTCGCAGCCATCCATGAAGACTCAGGTATGGGCGCAGCCATCCATCAATGAGTCACGTAATGATCATCCACAAAATCGCAACCTGGACCATAACAGACAGGGATCCAGGGTCTTGCACTCCGTCCCGATCCGAACAAAGTACAAGTTCAAGCATGTGAATACATGGTTTGAGGTCGAACATGCATGAACATCGTCTGATTACCAGTCAATGATGAAAACTGTTAACAGACGCGAGAGGTACCACCAATAATGACAATGGTCCTCAAGGCACTATAGGTACAATCCGCGGCATGTGAATCAATGAGCTGGTGTCGAACACCCACGGAATCATTCGATCGGAGGCCAATGATGTAAACCTCGCGTCGAACACGAAGAACCTGCCATTGAGGCATGCAGGCTCTAAGGCACCTGAAGGGAGTCTCCAAGTCACCTTCCCGGATAATGAGCTGAAGTCGACAGGAAGGGACCTTGATCGAAGGTGGGCCATAATGTTTCCCACATCATCGACGCGAGACAGAGGAAAAATGATTTGTGTGAGATAGCAGATGAGGTTGTATTATTGCAGAGGTCAACTTCTCTTGAACATAACGGCGGCACTGTAACGGATGTGGCAGTATTTGACATCAAATGAGCAAAGGGTATAGTGATGATGGCAATGGGCAGATGAGAGGCCAAATAGGATAACCCAGACCCACGGAGGCCAGTGAAAAACAAGATGAGATGGTCCCACCCGGACACGAAGCAGAAGAGTGCCATGTTCAAGAGCGACATACTGCCGACACGACTATGATTACTGTTCCATTTGCCCCACCATTTCTGGCAGGTACCCCGGTTATTTTTGGATGACAAGCTTGACGGGGATAGCATATGCTTGAAGAGTGTCATTTCGACAATGCCCGATGTCATCAAGTGTTTAACGAGCCTGACAAAGGAAAAACTCGGCGTCTTTTCTTGTTTAGAGAGTCTGAAAAGACAGCGGAAAAGGAGACTCCAGGGGGGTCCTTTTTCGTACAGTTGTGTCTCTCGAGCCCGAAAAAGTATAAAACTATGCTCGAAAGAACCGCCCGGTCGTTACAACCGAGGAGTACTTTTCATGAATAGTGTCTCCGACCTGAAAAAGTAGAAAAGTGGTTGAAAACACGTCGTTTTAGAGCCAATATCGAGCGCGAAACGACAAACACCCGGCGATCTTTTTGGTTTAATGGTCGGAAAAAGAGCTTAAAAACGACCGCCTTTCATTCCTTTTAACGAGCTGAAAGGAGACTCGGCTATCTTCTCTTGTTTAACGTCGGAAAAGAGCTTAGAGACGACACTTTTTGGGGATCACATGAATTGTGGACCGGCATGACCAAGTTGCTACACCTGTACCTGCACAAGGGCACTACCCGCATAAATCCATTCGATATACGTAAAAACACACTAAAACATGCTTAAAACAAAATCAAGGCTAGTGTTATGGTTAAAAATGGTAAAAACCCAAAAAATATGGCAATTTAGGAGTTTTTACTATAAATAGGGGGAAATAATAAGCCATTTTTACCATTTCACTATTCCGGAACGTGAAGGACGTGGAGGAGCCAAAAAGTTGACGGAGTGATTTCCAGCCCGTACGGAGACCATTTTCAGATCTGCTTCTTCCAGGTAGGTTCTCGTTCCCTTGCCCTGCATTCTGGTTCATTTTAGTAGGTTTTTAACGGTCGAATTGGCCCAATTGGGCATTTTTTATTTGCATGGATGCGCCCTCGGTCAGCGCGGATATCGCCCACGGGGTCGCGCTGACCGAAAAATAACAAACGTAGCCAACTTCGGGTCAGCGCGGAAAAGCCGTGTTCTTCCGCGCTGACCTCGAATTTTTTACAAAGAGCTGCCATTGTCAGCGCGGCTGTTTCTAAAACAGCCGCGCTGGCGCGGAAAAAATTTTGTTTTTGAAAATGAACGTGAATTTTTACATGGAAGCACTTCTAATTTATTTTTATGGTTTGTGCAGGACATCATGGCTTTTCAATGGCAAGAGAGAGTTCATGATGTAGAGGATGTAGCTGCTTGGGGAGATGTGAATTGCTGCAATGCCATGCGGGCTTGCGGATTCATGAAATTCTTCCTTACGCCGCGTTTGAGGGCCCAGCATGATCTTCTGGAGCTGCTGATCAGAGCATGGAACCCTATAGACCAGAAATTCACCATCCGTGGTCACGACATTGAGTTTGACCATATGGACATCTTTTTCTTGACTGGGTTGTCGCGCCGAGGTGCGAGGCCCATCTTGGAGGGGCAGCGACCTAGCGGCGGTACTCTAGATGACCTGATGGCTCAGGTTTGCCCGGAGGCGGTGAAAACGCGGAGTGGGAAGTGCTCGATCCCCACAGTGAGAGACATAGTGCTGCGCACCATCCTGTTCATGGTGACCCGGGCGGCAGGTAGCATGGCGAATCATGAAGCGTCCAAGACCCATCTCCTACTAGCTCTCGAGTGCCTCGAGCCTACCGTGTTTGATTGGTGCACGGCAGTGACCAACAACATGAAAAGGCAATTGAGCAACTGCCGTCGCGGGGAGACGAAGCAGTTCGGCTATGGATCAATCCTGGTCCCGCTCATTCTGGAGCGAGTACCAGCCATGCGGCTGCAGTCTATGGCTGTGGATGCCCCCAGGGGTCCTCGAGAGACGAGGGCCTCACGATGGGCTCGTATCATGCCACGTGGGGGTGGCGGCCGGCCACATAGCTGGGGGGCATTTTTTAGAGACTGGCTGGATCAGCAGGAGATCTTCGTGCAGGATTGGCCATATGCGGGGATGGATTTCCGCAATGATCCTGATTTGGTACTGCCTCCGGGTGAACAGTGGGATGATGCAGGTATGACACTTTTGTCTTTTTGAGTTTTGTATTGTTTTTTAATTTTCATGTACATGTCTTAATAAATGTCTTGTCATGCAGATGTGGGGCCTACTAGACCGATTGGCCTGGCTGCCACGGCACGGAGAGAGGGCCCGGGAGCCGGAGTTTTGGCCTTAGCCCCTCCAGGGGCCAACACATCGGAGACTGTGGCTCGCAACCTTGAGGGGTTGCTGGAGGGGGTGCCAGACTATCAGGGGGTCGAGGAGGTCCCCGTGGAGCATCAGATTCACACAGTGGGGGTAGAACCAAGAGTGCACCGCCTTCTGCGGCGGGTGGCACGAGCAGCTGTGTACTACAGAGAGCACCATCCAGCTGACTAGTCATCTAGGTTTTATTTCCACTGTTATTTTGAGACATATGACTCAGATGTATAGAGATTTTGGGACATGCACTTATTTTTGAGCGCCTTAGTGCGCCACACGATATATATATATATACATACCGGTTTTTGGATGGATCATTGTTACATGTGATGATGTTTTATTAATGTTATGCAATTGTTCAGTACAATTGTGATCTTATGTATGAATTTGCATGACACATGACCCATGATTTTTATGTTTTTTAATGCAAGCTTAAAAGCACTCATATGCAAACTATGCTTGAAATGATTTATTTACATATGTTTTACTCTATTATGCTTTCTAGTTCTTCTTGTATGATGTTATCTGTTCCGCAAATGTCTATCTAACACATGATTTGCCAATGCATCAGTCAACGTGTTTAGTCGTCTCGGAATATGCTGATAAGTAATGTAATCAAAGTTCCGTTCTAACAATCTTACACGTAGGTACAACCTTAATATGCGCTGGTCTCTGACGGAATATTGCCCGTTGAGTTGATGGACAACCAACTGGGAGTCCAGGTTCACTACCAATTCTCGGATGCCGAGGTCAACCGCTTCGGCAAGTAATTCAATTACAGCGCTGTATTCGGCAACGTTGTTAGTGGTACGACCTAGGCAGACCCCTTGAAGGTCTAATAACTCTCCGTGAGGATCGTAGATCACCCACGCCGCAGATGACAAATTGCAAGTACTACGGCAGGCGCCATCAGCGAAACCAACATAAGGTGCACTAGACATCTGCACAAGAAGAAGAAAACACAATAAGAGGAAAACACACTCGCACACCAAGGCAAAAAGAAAACACGCACAACACACAAAACACACGTATATACAAAGTGAGTGCGCGAAGTTATGCATAATATTTCTTCAGATACAGCCCGTTGCGGGGCTTGTCAAGAGGATTTCCTTCATAATCAATCAACTCATACGCGCCCTTTTGTAAAACTCTTTTCACAATGTAGGGGCCTAACCACATAGATTCGAGTTTCCCTGCCCCCAGCTTATCCTTAGCTTGATCGTAGAGCAGTACTAAATCTCCCTCAACAAAGGAACGAGGATGAATATTCTGATCGAAGTGAGCTTTGACTCTCTTTTTCTGTGCTTCGATAGCCAGAGAAGCCAAACGACGGGTCTCGTCTAACCGTTCCAGGTAAAGAAGCCGTTCCTCCACCGGAGTGGTGTTGGGGAGTAACTCGACAGCTAATTTTAATGAAGGAATCTCGCATTCGACGGGAAGGGTAGCCTCCAGTCCATAAACCAACTGGAAAGGAGTGAAACCGGTGGCATCCTTCACGGAAGTCCGGTAGGCCCACAAGGCTGGGAAAAGCATAAGGTGCCAGTTAGACTTGTGCGTATTGACGGTGCGCTGAAGCATAGTGATCAAAACTTTGTTCACGGCTTCAACTTGACCGTTGGATTGTGGATAGTACGGTGACGAACTATCCTGGCGCAGGCCTAGCTGGGACGTTAGCTCCGTCATCATATGATTTCGGAAATGCTTTCCATGATCTGTAACAATAGCCTGAGGGACTCCGAAACGAGTAATAATATGATTGAAAAGAAACTGCGCCGCTGTGTGACCGTCTTCGTTCAATGTAGGCATCGCTTCGGCCCACTTGGTGAAATAATCCACAGCAACGATAATGTACCCATGCCCCCCGGCCGAACGAGGGTTACAGGATGTATAATCGATGCCCCATTTGGCAAATGGACCTACGGTTACAACAGGGTGCAGTGGTGCAACAGGTGCACGCATCTTCCGGTGGTAAACCTGGCATTCGTGACATGCACGTACAGCAAGGATGCAGTCCTTGAAGATGGAAGGCCAGAAATAACCAGCCCGGAGGATTTTTTGAGCGGTAGCATATCCGGACATATGGCCGCCACAAGCGCCGGAGTGGCAGTCATTCAAGACTCGCTCAGCCTCCTCGAGAGTCAAGCATCGGCGAAGAACAGAATCGACGCCGAGGCGGTACAGGGTATCGCCCAAGATGCGATATGGTTGAGCTTGGTGACGAATTCGTCGTCGAGCATCTTTCGATACGTTAGGACGGAACGAAGACGTCTGTAAATATACGATAATATCCCCGTACCACGGGTCGAGGGTGCTAATGAGAAACAAAGTTTCATCCGGAATGTGCTCCTCTGAGGGGGATGGTGCAGAGTTAGATGGTAAGGAACAGAGCAGTTCAGCAAAGACCAGAGATTTCTTAGACTTGGCTGCAGTGAATTCCAAGTCGAACTCTTGGAGGATTACAATCCACTTTGAGTATTTGCCCCCCAGCAGCTGACGTGACAAAATGTAGGTCATGGGGTTGCAATCAGAGATCACGGTCGTTGTACGCAACAGGATATAATGCCGGAATCGTTGGACGGCACAGACAGCTGCCAATGCCAACTTTTCGACATATGCGTAGTGAGTTTCTGTATCCAGAAGGTTGCGGCTGAGATAATAGATAACATGCTCGGTGCCAGCATCATCGTCCTGCACTAGAACCATACCGATGGTGGTGTCGGCGGCAGCCAAATAAAGAATATAGTCGCGGTGATAATTCGGAGGTCTTAAGAGCGGAGCTGAGACGAGGAGGTCTTTAAGGCGCTCGAAAGACTCCTGGGCGATGACATCCCAACGGAAGGGTGTGTCTCGCTTTAATAATCGCGTGAAGCCTTTTGCCACCTCGGCATAATTCGGGATGAATCGTCTGAGAAAATTAGCTTTCCCTTGTAAGCTCTGCAAACCCCCCAGGGGCAACCACTCTATGGCCCGCCTGACCCAGGACAATCTGGAGGCCCACAGGGACAACCCTACCAGGGACAACCCTCGGCCATTGGAGGTCCGTCGTATTCATACCAAGGTCAACCTACTGGGTATCCAGGGCAACCTGGTGCTCAGCAAGGTTACCCGACTGGACAAACCGGGCAGCCTTACGTTCAGCAAGGCCCACCCGGTTTCCAGCAAGGGTACCCATCTGGACAAACTGGATCAGTTTATAATCCTCAAAATCAACCAGTAATCCAGCAGGGATACCCTCTTGGGCAAGGTGGGCAACCTTATATTCAACAAGGTCAACCCACTGCTCAATCCATGAATCCTTCTGGGCAAGGGGGGCAACCTGCTGTACAGCAAGGCCAACCCTCTGCTCAGCCTATGCACCAAGGAGGGCAGCCTGCTATACAGCAAGCCCAGCCCTCCGTTCAGTTTGGTCACCCCGGGGGGCAAACGGGCCAACCTGCTATGCAGCAAGGTCAACCCGCTGTCCGCCCTAATCGTCCAGCTGGACAAGCTGGCCAACCTCGGCGTCAACCAGCTATCCAGCCAGCTCAGTCATCCGTTCCGCAAAGACCGTCCTTGGTGGCGCATGGACAGCCTGGCACCCAGCAAGTTTATCCTGCTGGCCAACCAGGCCCATCTCAAATCCAACCAAGTCAACCTTCGGGACAGATGGTTCTACCTCAGCCGGTTCAAGGACAATACCCTGGGCCTCAAACTCAAACAGGTTATCAACCTTCTTACCAAACGCAGCCTGCCTATCAAGCTCCGTATGGGGCCCAGCAACCATATGGCTACCAGCACCCCCAGGGGCAGAATCAGTTTGCTCCTTACCAAAATTATCAGCAACCACAGGCCACTCCTTACCAAAACTATCAATACGGTGTACCTGCGGGCCAAGCTGCTAATACATGGGGTGCTGGGGGGCAGTATCAGGGTCAATCGTCTGCATATGGACAAAATCCGTATGGACAGAACCCCTCTGGACAAGGTCCTTATGCGCCTGGCCCTTTTGGGCCAGGCCCGTCGGGACAAGGTCCTTATGCGCCTGGCCCTTTTGGGCCAGGCCCGTCGGGACAAGGTCCTTATGCGCCTGGCCCTTTTGGGCCAGGCCCGTCGGGACAGAGTTCTTATGCTCCAGGCCCTTTCGGGCCAGGTCCATCTGGACAAGATCCCTGGGGGCAACCACCATCTGGTTGGAACCCTAATACTGCTTCAAACCCTCAGCCTCGGATGTCCTTTAATCCTCAGCTGCCATTTTTAGCGACGTTGGAACTTCCGGACGTGTCCAAGTTAACAAATGATCCCATTTTGCATAATCCATATTGGCCGCCGGTCCCAACTAAAATACCTGGTGATTGTCCAAAATTTGACGGCAAGGCAGGCGAGGACCCTCAAGCGCATGTTATGACTTATCATCTCTGGTGTTCGTCCAACTCATGGCTTGATGACTCTATCCGGCTTCGCCTCTTTCAGAGAACTCTCACCGGTGCAGCTGCGAAATGGTATATTGAGCTGAATCGCGGTATGTTTCAAGACTTCAACTCCTTAGCTATGGCATTTCTAACCCATTTTCAGTTGCCCATTCGGTACGAGACTGGGACTAATCTCCTCACGTCTTTGAAACAGGACACGGCTACGCACATCTCTGATCATATACATGAATGGAGAAGGCGTCGTCGTTTGATCAAATTCTGGATTCCTGATCAACTCCTGACCGACTGGTTTACAACCTCCTTTGTGCCCAAGATCGCAAAAGATATTGCCATGGGAGCGTGTGTAACTGAAGAGCAAGCGATCGCGCGAGCTCAGTACCTAGACTTAGTCTATTCTCAGTCAGGTACTCTATATGAGTATTTGCCAGATGCTCCAAGGCCTGGACAGACCAAGGCTCCGCCGAAACCATCAGTAGATGGAGTCATTGGCTCTGTCAATTCGCCGTCGAAGAAATCCTCCGCAAACCCTGGAAAGCAAAAGCAACATGCTTCCAACGAAAATGCTTCTCAGGGCTCATCGAATCCTGTTAGTACCTCAGAGGTTAACGCCGTTCAGTCCACCGCGGCGGATAAATCCTCGAAAGGGAAAGGGAAGGGGAAAGGCAAACCGAAAAATGAGAATAAACAACCCAAGCAGGAACCTTCTAAAAATTCATCTGAAGATGGAGCCAAGCGAAAACCTAAGTATCCTTGCCTCATCTGTGAGGAGGATCACTATACCAAAGACTGCCCTAGGCGGTCCGAAGTTAGTCGGTTATTGAAAGGCGCTCCTGGACCTCCTGCCGTGTTGAAAGAACCTTTTCCTTCCCAACAGACGCATCAGGTGGCTGACCCCTCTCAGTCCTCTTCCTCGTTCGGTTCTCAAGTGTTCATGGCTGGCACCATTCCCATCCATGTTTCAACTCGAACAAAAGATTATCCTTCTTCAGCCGGGAAAGAGCCGGAGATTCCCTCCAGCGCTCCTCCGTCCAGTTCTGGTCCCCTTCACATCGAACGGCCCAGCGCTGAGACAATCCCCCGACCCCCTCCAAAAGGTGTACTCAGGAAATCATCCTATAACCCCAATGCTCGTGCCGCCCAGCACTATAGCATTGTCGAGGACTTAGCTCAGGCCCCGTCCGCTATGTCCGCATTAGAAGTTCTCCAGAGCTGCCCCTCACAGAGGAAGTCCCTGCTATCAGCCATTGGTGGCATCGACCCGGCAGATTCGGATTTGATTACTTTTGATCTCGAGGGTTTTTCCCAGAGACTGCCTCACCAAGTAGCATTCCTTATTCAGGTCATCATTAATAGCAAAACGATTCATCGTACCGTTATTGATGAAGGTGCCTCAACCTGTATTATGTCAGTCGCTTGCTGGAAGGCTATTGGTTCCCCCGCTCTGAGTCAGTCTCCTACGACCCTGGAAGCGTTCGATGGAAGAGAATCTCGCCCTTACGGTATTCTCCAACGTTTACCCATTTCCTTAGAAGGCAAGACAGTCGAAGTAGAGGTAGAGGTCGTTGACGCAAATCTCACGTACAACCTCCTCCTCGGCCGCAGCTGGACATATGCCATGCAGGCCGTAGCGTCCTCTTTATTCCGTGTCGTTCGTTTCCCTCACCAAGGAAAGATTGTCACGGTGGACCAACTCTCTTTCTTCGCCTCTTCCTCCGAAGGTAATGTGCCATTTGTGGAGCATACCTCCAAGTCCTTAGAAAGTGTGGGAGCCGGACTTTTCAAAGATCCTGCTTTAATGGGAGTCTTTCCCCTCTGGAAGGCTGGTTGTTTGAACAAATTCGCCCAAACTGGATCAGCGCGGATTATAGGGAAACTGCCGCGCTGTCAGCACATATCAGTAACTGGACAAGTCACGTCAGCGTGGAAGAACACGGGAAAGGCGCGTTGTGCATCATCGCGGAAAAGTGATGTTCTTCTGCGATGGCAGCGCACAAAATACACTGGGAAGCGCCGGTCATCGCGGTTATTTAAGGAACAGACGCGCTGATGCACAAAACTTTGGAAAAAGTGGGTTTTTAAGCCAGTTCAGGGATCAAACACTTAGTGATTGTGAATTCCGGACACAGCAGGGTGACTGACAGGAAGGCAGTGATAAATTACTGTGTAACAATAAGCTTGTGATTATATGTAGATTTTGAGAAATCTTTGAAACATTTAGATAATAAAAAATTTATGACTCAAATTTGTGATTTTCAAAATTTTAAATAAATTAAACCAAAAAGATATATCAAAATTCACGAGACTACCGCTATATTGTATCAAAAAATTTGCACCATCTGGTCCATGATCCACCGTCCACAGGCATTGTGATATATTTCTTGAGTTTCGCTGATATTTCGGGGTATATATTCTTATGTGTTTACATTAACCCTGCCCAGAGAATTGTGGTATACTTCTGAAGTTTCGCTACTACATGTTGCTTACTATTTCGGAATAAACAGTCATGAGGAAGAAATAATGAAATGTGTGTAGCAATTCTTTAAAGATTAGGAAAACGGGCAAAAGGTTCAACCTTTTCGGCTCCGTCTCTTCCCCGACCCCGCCCATGTTCTTGAAAGATTCCACCCTGTTCAACTTATCATTTGAATGCGTTTGGGATCTTGCATGGAAAATTCGAAGGAACAGGCCCCTCGCACATTATATGGAGGGTTTCTTGCTCAAAATCTTTCACTCAATGCCTGTCAATATTTTTAGGGGATGCATAAATTTTACGGTTTTGGTTTTAAGTGATGTACTGTGTCATCAAACATGGACTTTTTCTCTAGGTTTAGTTTTAATGAATGTTTTTGGAATTGTATGAGAATTGCTCATTGGTTAGTTTGGGTATGTGATAACAATAAATTTTATAATGTCTTCTATATATATTTTCTTAAAAAATATGTTTATGATTTTAATCATATTAATGTTTATAATTTTAATCATGTAATTGATTAAATGTGGTCTAAGTGGATCTTTTCAATCGAGAACCACAATGTGTTCTACGAAAGAAGAGATACTAATTTAAAACGAAACCATTGTGCATTTTAGAGTACAGTGGAAGCATTATGAAGCACAAGATGCCACTTGGGAAGCATTATTTGTTTTATTCCTATATTGGTTTTGCAAGAGGTACAATACTAAGGACAATGTTTCTTTTCTTTAAGGGGTAGGGTATTGTGACATTTTTTTTTTTATTTTGTTGATTTTTTGTAATTAATGACAAATAATGTTAGGGTGTTAGCATTGATGTTATGAGTTGAAAGTTTATTATGAGATGTAATATTTTGTTTTATTAATAAAATATATTAGAATTAAACAAGAGAGACAACCAATAGATTATGATGCTTTGAGAGTAAAATATATACCTTGAATTAATAATTCCATTAATGTGATGATTGAGAAGATGAAGGGTCAATATGTGTTTATAAAATGGAGAAAAGCAAAGGAGAAGAATTTTTTTTCCTTTTTATTTTGAGAATTAATCTATTATTATTCTCATACACTCATTTTCTCCCTATGAATCAAAAATTTGAATTGGAATGAAAATTGGTGACATGTTTTATAATAGAAGTTGAATGTGTTGTAGTGTTTTTCCTTTGGACTAGATGGCTCTAAGGACTATGTGGCACAAAGAGCACTAAAGAAGGGAAGGCCGAGGGACTACATAGGTCATAGGAGGACTCCCTTGTGTTGTGCAGACTTTCATTTTCATTTGTGAATTTCTATGGGCTTGGTCAATGAATGGAAAGGAAAAACACTTAGATTCTCTCTTGTGTGTGGAGAAGAGTAGCCCTGAAAATCCTTGATTTTATTTTTTTATCTCAGGGCTTCAAGATCTAGCTTGAGGGTGATCAACTATGAGAAAGGTTGTAGCATAGCTAAGCCTATATTTGGTGGCTCACCCTTCTTCAGTTCCAAATTGTAAAATACTTGAGTCTAAATAAGTATCTCTTATGAAAGATTATTTAATTGCTCTTTTGAACAAGTTTATATGTACATACATTTACTTTCCAAAAAATTTATCATGGTTGTAGATTTTATATTATTTGGTTGTAGCTTTTTATATGTATTAGATTTTCTAAAGTCACTATTTGAGGAAGATAGGCTTCCTAAATTCTTCTTTAAACATGTCATGTTTCCATTTCTACTATAAATTTTCTTTTGGGAGGTTCAAGGAGCTGAAATTTGGACCATTGTGAGGGAAAACCACACTAATCCTCTTGTCCAATTTTTAGATCTTGCTTCATGATTTTTTAGAAAATACGATTAGAGGGAGTTGGGCTTCCTAAATTCATCAAATATGTCTTCTTTTTCATTTCTACTATAACATATTTCTTGGGAGGTTTCAAAATCTCAAACTTAGACCATAGTGAGTGGAAATCCTGCTAATCATTGGTCTAAATTTTAGATCATGGATCCTGGTCTAAATTTAAGATCATGGGTCAATATATTTTACGATATATGATTAGTGGAATTTGAAATTCCTCTATGATCCTAAAATCATACATCAATCCAATCATGTTGGAATTTTTGCTATAAATTTTCATCTGAGATATTCTAGATGCTGAAACTTGGACCATAGTGAGGGGAGCTGCCACTGGTCATCTTGTTCAATTTTTATAACTTGTACCGCTATAATTTTGGAGATATGGAAAAATTAGTTTGCATGCAAAGTGTTTGAATAAATTCATAAATGATTTAATAACTCATTGCATACAAACTATTTGATGAAATGCCCCAATGAAATTGTTGCTTTTTGGATAGGGATAGTGTTGATATATGTTAGCATCATTGTACAATAGTACTCTCATAGTTCATCTATACCTATTTGCATGCAAAGAATTTAAATAAATGTGTTAAAGGTGTGTTATTACAAGTTGCAACAAACTATTTGATAAAATACCTCAAAGACATAAATCAAAAAGTTGCATGATTTACTGGCATGTTTGAGTTAGTATGTTTCAAATGGGATTAGACCAATGTTTCTTATTTGATTTCATGATAAATGTTTGACAAAATGTCTACAATAAAAATATTTGTTGGTTGGTTATATACAAAGTATTTAAAGAAAGGTCTACATGTAAAGTGTTTGACAGAATGTACGAGACATGAAAATCAAGTTTTTTTCAAGTGTAGTTATGATACATTTAGTAATGATATGAGAAATTCTTTGGATATAATAAATTTAGATGAATCTCAAATAGTCGCATAAGGTAATTTTAATTTTTCCTTATGACACTTTTGCATATAAAAAGTTGTCATTAAAAATTCTAATGGTGACTTTCCAATGACCATGTTACATGGTTTTCATAATATTAGCTAAATTGTCAAAGGTTATCTGGATGGCCTCATTCCCATTCACAAAAAAGGGATAATTACGATGTATTTATGAACCATCTTTGTTTGTTGCAACTACTACAATGCTCATTTGAATCCCCACAAGTACATCTTATGTCTAATCTCTGGGTGATTACTAGGCTTCATCGTGTTGAAGAATCAGATCATGGTTGATCCAATAATGTTCAAGGCTATCATCAATATGCTTCTATTACACACTATTATCCAACTATAATTTTTTCAAGGGAATTCAAACTTCTTACATCAATTCATTTCTCACTACACTAAGCTCGCAAAAGATTTTATGTGTTTTGAAAAAAGAATATGCTTTTCAATTGGGATGACCAAGTATAATGGTATTTTGATGCCTTGAAATAATAATTGATGTTGGACCCATTATTGAGCCATACGGATATAATTGTGACATGATTCTTTATCTTACGTCCTTTGAATCTACTATCAATAAATTTCTTTTTCATGTAGAAATCAATGTGTAAATTCAATATTGCTCATGAAATTTATTAAATCACAAGACTTGAAGCTACTCTACTAATCTTCAGAAATTAATTCACCATCTAAAACAAGAATCATAGACATGCAAAATGAAACATCACACATGCGCAAAGATTTATATACTGGAAAGAAATTTCTCAAAACTCCCTACTATCAATATTGCATTAATCAGAGAATAGAGAAGAAATGCAATGTTTTATCAAGCTTGAGAACACAATGCAAGTGTATAGTATATCCCTCTGCTTGACTGAACAAACTTGGCTAACACTTAGCCAATTTCAAGCCTTCCCAACCTCTTATTTCCTTGTGTTGTTCCCTTGGGAAATTGCAGCTATTTTTTAGGAAATTTTTACCCACGAATTGCATAATAGCCTTTAGTCATTCTCTGATTGTATGCACCACATGTACACATTAGAATATGCTACAATTTATAGTACACTGCCTTGGAATTACCATCTCAACTAGGTAACTCGAATTCTCTGCATGCAACAATTATTTTGGGCTGATTGATTAGTTAACAGGTTGATCACTGAGTGTGGTTGAAGTTCCACTTCCACAACTTGACCTCCACTAGTTCTTATGACTGTTAGAACTAATTAAACTGAAAATAACTTAAATTAACTAAAATAGATTGCTACAAATTAGCAATCAAACATGTAGAACTCAAGTCAAGCTTCTCCAACTCGAATTTAATGAGTGAATTGAGTGAAAAGAGCCATGCAACATTAGTTAAATGCCTCCAAGTATTCTACTGAAATAGAAATTCAAAATTTAATCTAGTTTGACAAAGGCCAACTCAAAACTAGATTTTCTTGATGCATTTTCAACACTCCCTTTGAGCAAGAAAAGGATTATCAACCACCCCCATCCTGCACCTGTGGAACTCAAACTTCTCTCTTGAAAAGGCCTTTGTCAAAATATCTGCAACGTGTTCCTCTGTTGGAATGTACTGCAACAACATAATCCACCTCTACACATAACCCCGTAGATGGTTATACCAGATATCAATATGATTGGATCGATCTTGAAAAAAAGGATTTTCAAAGAGTATGATACAACTACGATTATCACAGTAGATCATAGTAGGATCCATCATCTGACCAAACAAGCCAACAAGTATCTTTCTCATCCAGATTGCCTCACATCTTGCTTGACTTGCAACCATGTATTCTGCTTCTGTTGAGCTGAGTGCCATTGATATCTGCTTCCTATTGTACCAGTAAACTGTTGTGGACTCAAAATTCCACCTGATGTATTCTTTCGGTTTTGATGGATTTCCCGCCCAATCTACATTAGTGAAGCCACACAAATTTACTCCCTCTATCCATTTATACCGAAGTCTAAACTGGGTAGTGCCTCTGAGGTACCATAGAACATGTTTAGCTACCCTCTAAAATAGTTTGGTTGGCCAAATCATAACTTGACTAAGATGGTTGACTGCATGACAATTGTAAGCATATTTCAGTATTTTACAGTAATCAATTGAGGTATTATTTCCGCTGCATATCTGTCTTTATGGTTATCTCTGTATTTTATTGCGTTCCTGTTTAAATCCGGATCAGTGGTATCAGAGCGGTCTGCTTTTCTTCTCTGTTTTTCTTTGCATGTCCCCAACGAGGTCGGGATATAAGGAGTTAGGGCTTGAACTGGTCGAACCTTTGCAAGACCAGCCTCGCAAATCCCGACGGCCTCCCATGGCAGATGAAAAGAAAGATGAGGGGGCAGGAGATCCTATCAAAATCTTGCTCGATGAAGCCCTCGAGCGACAAAGGAAAGCGATGATGGACAACTTTGCCCAAATCCTTCAGCGGCTACCCAGGGGCGACGCATCGGCTTCCAACAGCAACTCTGGAAACGCCACACCATTTAAGGTACAAGTTAATTTTGAAATCCCCATATTCGAGGGTCAGATAGACACAGATGCCATCGATAAATGGTTAAATGTGCTAGAGGGTTATTTTTCTGTTCATGATTTTTCCAGTCGGGAAAAGATTATTGTCGCTCTTCTCAAAGCAGCCCCCCACGTCAAGAATTGGTGGGAAACCTACTGTGAGCAGAAGGATGAAAGTACAAGCTCACTATTTTCAGTCGCACCGACTTGGGATTCATTCCGAGATGCCATCAAAAAGCAGTACTACCCTGTCGGAAGCTATGAGGATCAATACATAAAGTGGACCACGCTACGGCAGGGAAGGGACCAAGACGTACCAGAGTTTACCGATATCAAGGATACAAAGTTGGGTATCAAGGATACAGAGCAGCATTTGGTACTCAAATACCGTGGCTGCCTGCACAAGTACATCCAAGAAGAAATAGAATTCCTGAAAATCTCCTCGCTTGGCATGGCATACCGATATGTCATCAAGGTCGAGCAAAAGTTTAAACAGAAGAAGCGAGACTTTGGGTCTGCGAATCCGAAACAAGGGAAAGGTGCCCCCAAATCGCAGAACAAAGGGCAAAGCCAAGGCGGGGCGGCCCAAGACAACCCGCCAAAGCTGCAAGCAAAGAACAATGCCGCGAAGCCGAAAAAGGACACCGGAAAGTGGTGTGAGTTCCATAAGAGCTCCACTCACAACACAAGTGAGTGTCGGACCAAGCAGTCACTGGTGGCCGAGCTAAAGGTTTCAGAATCAGATGCATGTTCTGACTCTGAGTCAGAACCCGATAAGGGGAATGACAAAGGGAAGCAGATTATCGATGCGGAGCCCAATGCCACCGTTGCCACCACGAAGATCCAGAAGGAGGAACCTGAAGATCCAGAGGAGGAGGAGCGTCTCTTCCACTCCCAGATGTGGGTAAAGGGCTCCCCGCTACAGTTCATTGTCGATAGCGGGAGCCAAAAGAACCTCATTTCGGCAGAGGTCGTGAAACGGCTGGGCTTACCGACCACAGCACATCCACAACCATACACCATTGGGTGGCTGCACCAAGGACGAGATCTTCGCGTGAGCCAACAGTGTCGCCTTCCATACAACATCAAGCCCTTCACGGATGAGGTATTGTGTGAAATTGCTCCCCTTGAAGTTTGTGATGTGTTATTAGGACAACCATACTTGTGGAAGCGACATGCTGTGTATGAGTCAAGGCCCCGTGTTGTTATTGTTACTTTGGGAAATAAGTTGTACAGGATACCAGAGGTAGCACCGCCTACCGCCATCTCTTTGGTTGCTGCAAAACAATGCAGTAAGCTCATTTCCAAAACCGGGAAGTTTGTTTTCCTGGTGATACGCCCTCAAGAAAAGAAGAAGACGGTGGCCACGACCTCCAGACAGGGCCCCTCCGCACGACAACTACAGATGGACAAGGTCGTGGAGGAGTATGAGGACATCTTCACCTCCCCCGCAGGGGTTCCTCTGCACTGTCAGGTCAAGCACTCCATTGATCTGACCCCAGGTTCGCCGCTGCCCAATGGACCAATCTATCGGCGCTCTGTTCTGGAGAACGATGAAATCAAGAGGCAGATTCAGGAGTTGCTGCAAAAAGGTCACATCCGTCCGAGTTCATCGCCCTGTGGGAGCCCGATCATGCTGGTACAAAAGAAGGATGGGACTTGGAGACTCTGTATTGACTATCGAGCGCTGAACAAGATCATTGTCCGTAATAGGTACCCAATCCCACGGATTGATGACCTCCTGGACCAACTAAAGGGGGAAAAATATTTCAGCAAGATCGATTTGAAATCAGGATATCACCAAGTACCAATCGAACCCTCCGATGTGTGGAAGACTGCCTTCAAAGCCAAGGAGGGCCTTTTCGAATGGTTGGTTATGCCTTTCGGATTGATGAATGCTCCTGCAACCTTCATGAGGCTAATGGACGAGATTGAAGTTCCTAGTAGTAGCAACTGATAAACCTACACGTGGTAGCTTGTGGGGCCATGATGTAATCAAGTTGAAGATTGTAATAAAAAGAAGATTAGCGTCTTGTGTATATGTAGTTCATGTGCTTGAGGTTTATGATGTTATGTTCTACATGATTGAGTTGTGTTGTTGATCCATGAAAAATTGTTAAAGTGATTAAAAAGTGAAATTTGTGAAGAATTGTATAATTTGGCCACACTACTAATTCACCCCCCTCTTAGTAGTGTCCTAGTTTCCATTGTTTCTAAAAATTTGTATTGAAGCTAGCCTCCTTCAGGATCAGTTTAATAGTTAGAAGGAAGATCAAGGATCATGGAGAACTAGGACCTGATTACCTCAGTTGGAGTTCCATTTTTGAATGGCTCAAATTATACAAATTGGAAGGTAAGGATGAGAATCTTCTTGCAACATCTTGATTTAGATGCATCACATCTTCCGTATATGCCCAGTTTCTGTATATGCGCACATCTTCCGTATATGCCCAGTTTCCGTATATGCACACATCTTCCGTATATGCCCAGTTTCCGTATATGCGCACATCTTCCGTATATGCCCAGTTTCCGTATATGCGCACATCTTCCGTATATGCCCAGTTTCCGTATATGCGCACATCTTCCGTATATGCCCAGTTTAGTTTCCGTATATGCGCACATCTTCCGTATATGCCCAGTTTCCGTATATGCGCACATCTTCCGTATATGCCCAGTTTCCGTATATGCACACATCTTCCGTATATGCCCAGTTTCCGTATATGCGCACATCTTCCGTATATGCCCAGTTTCTGTATATGCCCAGTTTCCGTATATGCACACACCTTCCGTATATGCCCAGTTTCCGTATATGCACACATCTTCCGTATATGCCCAGTTTCCGTATATGCGCACATCTTCCGTATATGCCCAGTTTCCGTATATGCACACATCTTCCGTATATGCCCAGTTTCCGTATATGCGCACATCTTCCGTATATGCCCAGTTTCCGTATATGCGCACATCTTCCGTATATGCCCAGTTTCTGTATATGCACACACCTTCCGTATATGCCCAGTTTCTGTATATGCACACATATTCTGTATATGCCCAGTTTCCGTATATGCGCACACCTTCCGTATATGCCCAGTTTCCGTATATGCACACACCTTCCGTATATGCCCAGTTTCCGTATATGCACACATCTTCTGTATATGCCCAGTTTCCGTATATGCGCACATCTTCCGTATATGCCCAGTTTCCGTATATGCGCACATCTTCCGTATATGCACATCTTCCGTATATGCCCAGTTTCCGTATATGCGCACATCTTCCGTATATGCCCAGTTTCCGTATATGCCCACATCTTCCGTATATGCCTAGTTTCCGTATATGCCCACATCTTCTGTATATGCCCAGTTTCCGTATATGCGCACATCTTCCGTATATGCCCAGTTTCCGTATATGCGCACATCTTCCGTATATGCCCAGTTTCCGTATATGCCCACATCTTCCGTATATGCCTAGTTTCCGTATATGCCCACATCTTCCGTATATGCCCAGTTTCCGTATATGCGCACATCTTCCGTATATGCCCAGTTTCCGTATATGTGCCCAGTTTCCGTATATGCGGACATCTTCCGTATATGCCCAGTTTCCGTATATGCGGAAATCTTCCGTATATGCACACATCTTCCGTATATGCCCAGTTTCCGTATATGCGCACATCTTCCGTATATGCTCAGTTTTCGTATATGCGCACATCTTCCGTATATGCGCACATCTTCCGTATATGCCCAGTTTCTGTATATGCACACATCTTCCGTATATGCCTGGTTTCTATATATGCGCACATCTTCCGTATATGCCCAGTTTCCGTATATGCGGACATCTTCCGTATATGCCCAGTTTCCGTATATGCGCACATCTTCCGTATATGCCCAGTTTCCGTATAGAGAGAAAGTATTTGATATGGAAATTTTACTATTGCTTCAAAGTTTCCATTAAAGTGAAGATGTGCGCATATACAGAAACTGAACATATACGGAAGATGTGCGCATATACAGAAACTGGGCATATACGGAAGATGTGCGCATATACGGAAACTGCGCATATACGGAAGATGTCCACATATACGGAAACTGGGCATATACGGAAGATGTGCGCATAATACGGAAACTGGGCATATACGGAAGATGTGTGCATATACGGAAACTGGGCATATACGGAAGATGTGTGCATATACGGAAACTGGGCATATACGGAAGATGTGCGCATATATGGAAACTGGGTATATACGGAAGATGTGTGCATATACGGAAACTGGGCATATACGGAAGATGTGGGCATATACGGAAACTGGGCATATACGGAAATGTGCGCATATACGGAAACTGGGCATATACGGAAGATGTGCGCATATACGGAAACTGGGCATATACGGAAGATGTGCGCATATACGGAAGATGTGCACATATACGGAAACTGGGCATATACGGAAGATGTGCGCATATACGGAAACTGGGCATATACGGAAGATGTGCGCATATACGGAAACTGGGCATATACGGAAGATGTGCGCATATACGAAAACTGGGCATATACGGAAGATGTGGGCATATACGGAAGATGTGCGCATATACGAAAACTGGGCATATACGGAAGATGTGCGCATATACGGAAACTGGGCATATACGGAAGATGTGCGCATATACGGAAACTTGGCATATACGAAAGATGTGCGCATATAAGGAAACTGGGCATATACGGAAGATGTGTGCATATACGGAAACTGGGCATATACGGAAGATGTGCGCATATACGGAAACTAGGCATATATGGAAGCTGTGTGCATATACGGAAACTGGGCATATACGGAAGGTGTGTGCATATACGGAAACTGGGCATATACGGAAACTGGGCATATACGGAAGATGTGCGCATATACGAAAACTGGGCATATACGGAAGATGTGTGCATATACGGAAACTGGGCATATACGGAAGATGTGCGCATATACGGAAACTGGGCATATACGGAAGATGTGCGCATATACGGAAACTGGGCATATACGGAAGATGTGCACATATACGGAAACTGGGCAAGAGTCCCTTCTAGTGAGTATTGGTAAACAAGCAGGGGCAGCATTCCCTTTCAGTGGTAGCTAATAAATAAGTAGAGATTGAAGTTCCTAGTAGTAGCAACTGATAAACCTACACGTGGTAGCTTGTGGGGCCATGATGTAATCAAGTTGACACATGGATAGAAAAGTTATCCAAGTTATTTAATGTCTCGCATGATGCGCTTAATTTCTTCCTGGCCTGCGAAGAGTTTGTACTTATCGACTTGATTATAATGGATAGCCATGCTAAGAAATGTCTCCATTTGGCGATGGTGAGTGATTGAGTGAATAAAATGGATTTGCCTTTATCTAAATTTTCCAAGATCTAGTACCTGTCTAAGGTTGCCTTCGCTTATCTCAGAATATAAGAATATTGGTAGTCTTCAAATTCCTTAGCTTCTAGCTTCAGAATTTCTTTCTTGGCCTCCAAATGAGCAGCCTCAAAGAAAATTTCCACTGATTCCCACCCTAACAGTCACCTATGCCTAGAGGAAGATGCCCCTATCACTCCACCATGTCGGTGGGCAATCATTTTCGCAACGCCATACATAACCTGCAAACAAAATAACTAACCACTACCACTGACGAATGGGAAAGGACCCTAACAATATATTTGAGGGAATGTAATTATACCCGGACACTAAAGTCGTAATTGACTACAAAGTAAGGGAGTAAGGTGAGAGGTTTGAGGGTTGAGGGAGGCTTATAAGACACCGCTTTCCGCAACTGAAACGACCTTACGATTTTGTAAACATATGAGGGCTGGGAGTGATGAGACCTATTTCTAAAACTAAATGAAGAAAGTACCTTAATACCAAAACCCACATACAAGCATTGGGAAGTTGAAGGATACTCTAGTTGGTTATGAGCTCTGCAAGGATGTCAGGAATAATATGACCACCAACTCAAAATATGGGATAGACCCCATGTTATTCAAGAACAACACAAATAGCAAAGGGAATTATGTAGTCAAAGTTTGATACCAAGTCACTTATATTTCCAAATGTCAAATTCAGATGCCAACTGTGAATAATTCTATTCGGCTAGTGACAAAGGAGTAATTTTCTAATGCAAGTCAATACTACTTAGGAATCACCATGGACTTAGATTGTCTTGTAATATTTGGAGCCCTTTTCCGAGTGCCATGAATTCCATCATGTTGTTCATAGCTATCCCACATGACTGAACAAAAACATGTAAGGGGTTTGAGTTAGCATCTCTCAAGATACCACCAATGCCTGCTTTGCCTGGATTTCCTTTAGAGGATCCATCGAAGCTTTATTTGATGAAGTATTGTGGAGGAGGTATAAAAATACTGGGGCTCTAAGGTTTGTTATGTACTTTGTGTAGAGAACTATCAATGCCCTTTTGTGCTTAGATACCCATATCTTTTAATATGAGTGTCTCATTCTCATATGGGACGTATTCATTTGTAGGTGGAGGAGCTACCATAATCATCTCCCTGATATTATTAAGGATGGTGTCTTGTAGCACTTGTAAAGTCATTTTCTTACCCTCAAATAGTCGTAGGTTCCTCTCTTTCCATAGAGTCTAGAAGGAGAATCTAATGGCTAAGTGTCAAGATTTTGATATCAAAGGGTGTTTAATATTACGTTCAAAACAATCTTCCAACCAAGTTCCAACTATCAAGGTGTTTGGCATTAAACATCTGAAAAATTGTTGGACGAAATTACACAATATGCAGGGGAATGAGCACTTAAGAAATAGATGTTTCATTGTATCTTCCTCCTATGAGAAAAGAAAACATATCGATGGACCCTCAAAACGTTTGGTTCTAAAACGTTCCCATATTAGTAATCGTCCCCAAGAGATCATCCAGATGAAGGTCGTGATTTTGGTCCATACACAATCCTTCCATAGGTGGCTCCACAGTTTTGACTGTTCTTGGAATTAAGAATCCGCTAACATAGAGTAGCTTTCTTTTAGTGTAAATTCACCTCACGGTTGTCTCCCCCATTACAGGATGTCTAACTTTTCTAATATATAGATTAGTTTATTATGTAACATCATATTATAGTCATTCAAATGATGTGTGCCCTTAGATTGTTCCTACAAGAGATCCCAGTCAGTTTTTGTTTTCCATTTGTGACTTGATGAGCTCCTTAGGATTGAGAAAGATCCTTAATTATTTGGATTTTATCAATGACTTGCATAATTCGACACTGATGCCAGGATTCCTCCTAAAATGTAGTCGTTGTGCCATTGCATATCTCCTAGAATGCACTTTGTTTAACAAAGTCTCTGGTCTGGGAGGACCAATTCCATGCTCCCGAACCTTTAATTTCCCCATCCAATCACAATCGTTCAACTTGAGTAATCAAAGGTAGGTATTTTCATAACCATATTTCCTTCCAGGTTTGAGAAACACCCTAGACCAGAAGCCACTAGAGCTTCATGGCATACACTAAGCTAGTTAGAGTGGGATCATGGAGACCTAACCCTCATTCTTCTTCAGGAGTGTCAATTTATGTCACCCTAATAATGCCCACATGTGTTTATTAGTTGATCCTTTCCATAGGAAATTAGTCCATAATGATTACAGTTGGTTTGGTACCGTGACTAGGACTGACATTACTAAAAGCTGATAGTTGGTTAAGACTTGTAATACCACTTTTGTCATGAAAATCAAGACTAGTATGTAATGGGTTAAACCCCTTTCATAAGTATGTGCAAGATTGATCTGTATCACATTCTTCTTAGACTTTGTGCTTATTGTTTAAAAAACAATTTATAATTTATTAGTGTAGAGGGGATATTTTCTTATCATAATTTCTTTTGCATTATTGTTTGGAGATCCAACATATTATGAGAGTGAGACTAAATCTTGGAGTGTGTAACCAATGAAAAAAATCACATCTCTATAGAAGAAGAAAGGTTGAATTAAGGATTTCGTAGAAAAGCAATTATTTTTATTATTTATTTTATTTTTTATCATTTATTTTTTCCTTATTTATTTCTAGATCCTAACATATCATTAGAGTGATACTAAATCTTATCATTATAATGATACTAAATCTTGGAGTTTGTGACCAATGAGAAAATTTGTATCTTTATGGAATAAGAAACGTTGAATTAAAGATGGTCTCGCTTAAATATTTGATATAGCTATCAGGCCTTTTTATTGGAAATAAAAAAAAAAAGGTTAAATTTATTTTTCTATTATTGTTAGGTTATGAGAAGAAAGGGAATGGTGTCTGGCATGTATTTTGACTACATATCATGTGATTTATAAATGATATCACATTTACTGAGAACCCATTTTGTACTTATTGTTAAAGAAATAATTGTGTCTAAAGAGGCTCTCCACCCGAGTATAATAGAGCTTTGTAATGTTTAACATTTTTAACTTGATCAAAATAGAATAAAATAAAAAATATCTAGCCCAAGTATATTAGAGATGTTGTAATGTCATGTTTAATATTTTTACTATGTCAAAATAAAATAAAAATAAAGAAAAGCATAAAATCAATAATTATATTTATATTTGTAATTATAATTATAATTAATAATGAAACAAGTCTAGATCGATCTTCACTCCCAATCTACCAAGCACTGAGAGGACTCTCAAAACTTGGTAAATGGAGTTAAGATAAATTTAAGCTCGTATAAGAATAAGTTATAACTTTATTTTAGGTTATTATTATTATAATTAACTATAAAAAGAATTAAAATATTAATTAATCATATATACATTTTAAAAACATGTAATAAGATTCTTAATCATGGAAATTCATTCACATTTAACCATAAATATCCTTAACTTGTAAATAGGCTTTGTTACAATATCATATGTCAATACATAGTTTATCAATACTACATGCCTAAAAAATTGTAACTCATTTCATATTAATTTGTTTTAAATTAATAAATTTAATTAAAAATAGAAAAGACATAACTACTCTTAAAATTAATATAAATCTTTAATCTATAACTACTAATAATATTTTAAAATAAATTAATATAAACTTTTAATCTATGGCTACTAAAAACATTTTAAAATATTTCAAAAATTAAATTTATACCATTTATTTAATTATTAAATTATAATTCCAAAAACATTTATACTCAAATATATAAATAATTAATTTTATTTAATTAATATTAAATATTATTTTATATGAAAAATATTTCCTTGAATATTCAAAAATTAAATTCATAAACTATAGAAAGATTAAAATATTTCTATAAAAATATTTTATTTTTACTCCTAAACTATTACAAAATATTTCCTAACAATTAGAAAATATCTCCCTTCCATAGCATAATAATGCCATGCGACTCAAAGCTATGGGCCATTTTCCACAAAATAATACCATGCGACTCAAAGGCTAAGGAAGAATGGTAGTTGTGGGCAACCTTCCACAAAATAATAACGTGATGCAATTTTCTTTGTATACTTCTTTAAAAAGCTTAGTAAAATATTAGCTATTAATGTCATGTATAGAAAATATTTTGTCATTTAGTACGCGCAATTTAAGTTTACTTCACACTCTACATTGAAAATAAGCAAAGTGGAACTAGTTTATACTCACCAACCAAATACCAATTACGTCATCTCTTAAGTGGATTGATTCTTCTCCCTCTATTGCTTAGCTTTAATTCATATCAATCATACCATTAAAAAAAAATTATTATTACTACTCATGCTTATCTTTATATATAAATATATATAAATGAGGGTATAAAATACATTAATATATTTATTATTAAGATTATCCTAAACAATAATATAAAAGTTAATATCTTCTAGAACAACAAGAAGTGCTTTAATGGATTTTTTTTTCTAAACAATAATATAAAAAAGTTAATTAATATCTTCTAAAATAATTACAACTTTATGTCTATAATTTTTTACAAGTATTAAAACGTGAAAATATTTATAATTATAATTATACAAAGATGAAAATATTTTTTATGCCTAAACAATTACAATAAATCTCCCATCGGCAGCACAATAATGCCATGCATCTTGAAGCTTAGAATGGTAGCTGTGCAATTTTCTCTATATAATCCATGATTGACGAACCATGGATTGCATCTCTGTGTAACACCATTCCAGATTGGGAGCTTTACGATGGACGGTCACAATAATGGAATCAAGAAGCTTCACTTTCTGGTATTTCCATGGTTGGCGCAGGGCCACATAAATCCTTTCTTACAGCTCTCCAAGGCCCTCGCAATCCACGGCCACAAAGTCTCCTTTCTCTCCACGCCTCTTAACATTTCCAGAATCAGGCCGTCATTACAGCTTCAGGACTGGCCAGGCCAGATCGATCTGCTGGAACTGCCGTTACCGCCCACAGAGGGACTGACTCCCGGCGCGGAATGTACAGCGGACATCCCGCCAGAAATGGCGTTTCCGCTGAAGAAAGCCATGGACGGCATGGAGAAGCCCTTCGAAAGTCTTTTGGAGAAGCTCTCGCCGGATTATCTCGTCCACGACTTCGCGCAATATTGGGCGCAGAGAGCTGCTGCGGATATGAAAGTTCCGGCCATTTTTTTCTCTGTCTTCACCCCAGCGTGTTGTGCCCATGCCTTAAACCCTTCTAAATTGCGTAAGCAGGACATAACCGCTGAGGAGCTGGCGGCTCCTCCCTTCGGGTTCCCGTCCTCGGCGATCACATTCAAGCTATACGAAGCACGGGGTATTTTGGTCATGTACACAGGAATAGGCGGGGTTGATTCAAATTTGAATTTCATTACCCCGCGCATAATTTAAAAACTTGAGCGTATACAATCATGTATGCTCCATGCCATAACCTATCAAAGCATGGCGTACTATCAACGCAATTTCTGGGATCCATCATGGATGCATAAGTCATGGTGGATGAATGCGAATACATACAGAGACATCGATCGGAATCTGTTCGTCGGGAAAGGATGCACACGGGTTGACAGTCAGAACCCGTCTCCCAAGACTGTCCTTAGACTCTGTTAAGAGAGCATTTACTATGCTATAGTCCATGAAATAGCACTTGCCAAATATTGACATGTTTTATACGTTGATTTAGGTTTATGTTCAGTATTTCCTTGTTTGCAGTGTTCGTCGATTTGCCTGTAAAACTCTGGGAGTCTAATATTATTTTTGGCTGTTCCACATCCCAGTCTTACTTTATGTTTTTTTCCTGCTCGTTATATGAGGGATAAGAAATCAGAACTGCTCCTCCCCATCAAGTGGACTATCCCGTCGTCTTTTTCGTTTCCCAGTTCAGTACTAATAAATCATGGGGTAGGTAGTAAATCAAGAAAACCTAATCGATTCTGCTGCACAAGAGCAGATTCAGACGAGTTAGTGTTGATGAGCACAAAACATGAAGTCTCAAAAGGCACTTTATTCTCACGGAGCAGAAGAAGCAGATTACCGGATGCCACAATCGCTGGGGGGAATACTGAGAACACTTCTATAGCCCCATACAAGGGTCTTGGAATTGTAGATTTTCTGAGGAGGAAGAACTTTCTCATCACTGGTGCCACGGGTTTTCTGGGAAAAGGTGTAACACAACTTCCTCAAGTTATTAATTATTTCTAATTTAGTTATTTAGATCACCTCCTGCTGGCTCACTCGTTATTAATGAACGCTTGTTTCTCATATCTGCAGTGTTGATAGAAAAAATATTGAGAATGCAACCAGATATCGGAAAGCTGTTTTTGATAATCAGGGCTGATCATGAGTCCACCTCTGCATCGAAAAGATTGATAAATGAAGTATGATGAATATCCTCTTCTAGAGTTAAGTACTAGAAATGAGATTACTAGACTTATGCGATGATCATAACAATTTCTAATAATTTGCGAAAGTCAGGTTATGAACAGCGAGTTATTCAAAGGGTTGCGTGAAATTCATGGTAATGAATTCCATGAATTCATGTTGAAAAGACTGGTCCCTGTGGCTGGCGATATGACGAAACAAAATCTTGGAATTGAAAAAGATATGGTCGATGTGCTTACAAGGGAGGTGGACATTATTGTCAGCTCGGCAGCCAACACAACATTCGATGAAAGGTTGTTGTATTATTTGTTTGAATAGTGTTAATATTTGACTTCATTTGAATAGTGTTAATATTTGACTTCATTTTAATATCTGGATTCTGTGCAATCTGCTAACCATAGATACAACTAAGAGCACCATCTGTTGCAGATACGATGTCGCTTTGGACACCAACACAAAGGCAATTATTCGCCTTCTAGAATTCGGCAAATGCTGCAAGAAAACCCAACTTTTGATGCACATCTCTACTGGTAACTCATCGATTTCATCCTCCGTTTCAACCTAAATTATTTATCGATCTCATCGTTGTTGGTTTATTTCATTCCAGCATATGTCAACGGGCAAAGACAAGGCCGAGTACTGGAGGAGCCATTTCAGATGGTCTATAGTATAGCTAACGAGAAATCGATATGTGTTCCACCTCTGGACATCCAAGCTGAATTTCATTTAGCAAGCAAAGCTCTAGAAGATTTTGAGATTGAATTTTCAGATCTCCAAAACTACAAGTTGAAGAAAGGGAAGGTTGCTCAAAGGATGAAAGATTTGGGAATGGAAAGGTGACATTATAACGATAGCTGTGAATTCTCCTTTCCTTTCATGGTGTAACCATAGCCACATCTTTTTTTTTGGAACATAGGATAAAATTTTCCTAGAAGTTGAAAGTTATAAGCAATTTGCTTATATAATTTCCATAGAAGTTGACATTAGTGTTTTACATGGGTTAACCTTAGTGTTTTAAAAGAAATAAATTATTGATTTATCTTTTTGTAAAGGCTATCAATATGGTTTCTTCCCAAGGTTGGAATTTGACTTCAAAAAATTTCGTCCTTTCAATCTTGTTCCTTTTTTTTATTATCTCTGTAACATTGATCATCGGGTCCTTCATATTAATATAGTAAAACCTATTCAACTTTGATAAAAGTATTCAATTTCAATGTCAAATCCCACCATATCTCAGTAGGTGTTCGCTATTGGAACGTTGTTTTTCAGGGCAAGATCATACGGCTGGCAGGATACTTACGTGTTCAGCAAGGCAATGGCGGAGATGGTAATATGCGATGGCAGGGAAGATTTACCCGTAGTTATTGTTCGTCCGACTGTTATTAAAGCACATACAGTCAACCTTTTCCTGGATGGATCGAAGGCCACCGGTATGTTATAATCATTTGACGAATCTCACCGAATATTAATACACATAACAAGAGCTAAATCGAATATTTAAATCGCAGAATGTTGGATCCAGCGATTACGCGCTATGGCAAAGGTCAATTACCTTGCTTCTTGGCCGATCGAGATACTGTGCTCGATCTGGTTAGTAACTATATCACAATATGGAAAACTGTTTCTGAAGTACTTGAGAATCCTTTTTCTATATTGGTAAACCTTTCCGCAATAATCACATCAGAGATATTGCTAGATGGTTCGAAAATCTTAATAAAAAGAATGTGATTATTGTTTGGGATTTTTTTTTGTCAAAACCCAAAAACACAATATAAAATGCACACAGAGACAATGCTCTGTTTCTCTCCAGAATCTTAACTCAGCGGAAGGCTACAAATTATTTATCAGAACAGAGTATTACACTCATAAACAAGGATCTGTATTCATTAAAATTGAAAAGCCTGATACAATATTCTTCCTCTTCTGTTCAGAGGGATTTTCCAAAAAGAAAACACACATTCATTACAGTCTACGCTGCTGCATATTGCAAACATACACTTGCGCTGCTGCGCTTCTGCTCACACACACACACACCTCTACAGTCTTTTTCAACACGACATCAACAACAATTACATACAAAATCTGAATGGTTTTAATGAACAAAAATGGAGTCCCATACTGGGAACTGTTCGAGGCTGTCCTCCTCGTCCTCGGCTGAATTGAGCATTAACTGTGGTCGCTGGGAATTCAATGTGCAGGAGCTTGAACGCAACCTGCTTCCTTCTCGGCCATGCTGTAAATTGAAAGCTTCTACCTGCTATGCTGTACTGTTCCATGCTCACTTTAACTGCCTCCGCGCCAATTCTCTGTTTCTCCATATATTTGAAAAACATATGCAAAACACTGCTAAATCATGAAAAATGGCCTTGGGCGGATTTCAAAAATTATACAATTTGGCTCCGGAAACCCATCGGGTCCGAGCTTCATCGCATGACGCTTATATAAAAAATGGTTGTGTCCCCATGGTTTCCCCAATTGCGATATGCCGATCGCACTATGTGCCGATACCTCCGATCATATATATATATATATATATATATATGGCTGAAATATATAAAAAAATGTCCTGAGCGCGGACTTGAAAATTTATCAAAAAAAATTTATAATATTGTCGGGTCCGCTCCGTCGCATCGCTACACAACTCATGTTAAAGGCCCCGACCCTATGACATTGCCGATAGCGATGTGCCGATAGCGAAATCGGCGATCGCTCATCGCAAACGCAAAAGCTCGTTTATAAGTCAATCACTTCGACTTCGCCGATGCGATATCGGCGATCGCTCATCGGTGATATTTCATATCGCTGTCGCTGCCTGCATCCGATGCTCCAACCCGCCGATATGCCGACTTGCCGATACGCCGACGCGATCTGGACCGTTGATCGGTTAGATCTGACGGCTGAGGTTAAAGCGGATCTTTAAGCCTGCAAATTTATGTTGAAGCGAATTTTTCTCCTGATCCTTGTTGAAACGTACGGTTTATTGTCCTCATGCTGCTGCATGGCTCAACTGTATCGCAGTTGAAATTATATTTTCAACACTCCCCTTTAATTTCAATTGTTGGGCCTTCAATCATACCCAAACACTTCCTCAAAAATTCAAAGCTTTTCTGATCCAAAGGCTTTGTTAAAATATCTGCAAGCTAATCCTGAGTCCTGCAATGTTGTAAACTGATTTCTCCATTAACCACCAATTCTCTAATGTAATGGAACTTTGTGTCAATGTGTTTGGTTCGTTTGTGAAACACAGAATTCTTGGACAGTGCAATAGCAGAGCTATTGTCACAATAAATTACTGTTGCTTTTGCCTGCTCTTGGCCTAGGCTTCTCAACATCCTTCTCATCCACACTGCTTGACATGCTGCTGCTGTAGCTGCCACGTACTCTGCCTCTGCTGTAGACAACGCCACAATTGGCTGTTTCTTGGAAGCCCATGAAATGGCTCCTGAACCCATGTGAAAAACATAACTGGAAGTGCTTTTCTGATCATCTACACTTCCAGCCCAATCACTATCAGTGTATCCAACCAAATCTGAATGTTCTGAGGCATGATATAGAATTCCAAACATTTTGGTACCTTTCACATACCTCAAAATTCTCTTTGTTGCCTGCCAATGTGCCTCCTTCGGCCTCTCCATAAATCTGGAAATTAAACTAACAGCATACATTAAATCAGGCCTAGTTGCTGTTAAATACATAAGGCTGCCCACAATGCTTTTATACAAGCTATGATCAAAATCCTTGCTGCTGTCCTCTCTGCTGAGCTTTAATCCCATTACTGTGGGAGTGATTGCTGCCTTGCATTCTTCCATCTTAAATCTGCCCAAAACTTGATTTACATATCTTGCTTGAGATATAAAAATTCCTTTTTCATTTTGATCTACTTCTATGCCTAAGAAGTATCTCAAGAAACCCATGTCAGTCATTTCAAATTCCTCTTTCATGACTGATTTAAAATTCTCAATAAGATAAATATCATTTCCAGTGAAAATAACATCATCTACATACAAGACAACAATTAAAATTTTACCATCCTTTTCCTTGATGTAGACTGTGGGTTCTCCTTCACATTTGTCAAATTCATTATCCAATATATTTGAATCTATCCTGTTGTACCATGCTCTTGGTGCTTGCTTCAGCCCATAAAGAGCTTTCTTCAATTTGCACACTTTGTGCTCTTCACCTTTCTTCTCATATCCGAGAGGCTGTTCCACATAAACCTCTTCCATTAACACTCCATTTAGGAATGCTGATTTCACATCCATTTGGTAGACTTTCCATTTGTTTTGAGCTGCTATGGACAGCACTGCTCTCACGGTTTCCATTCTTGCAACCGGTGCGAAAGTCTCTTCGTAATCTCTCCCATATTGCTGCTTGTACCCTTTGACAACAAGCCTTGCCTTGTGTCTTTCTATCTTGCCTTCAGCATTGCATTTGGTCTTATAGACCCATTTGACTCCAATAACTTCTTTACCTTTTGGTAGTTCTACCAAATCTCATGTCTTGTTTCTTTCTATGGCATTCATCTCCTCATCCATAGCTTCTATCCATTTCTTATCTTTAATTGCATCTTCGAAATGAATAGGGTCCTCAACATGACAATACAAGGCAAATAAAGAATTCATTCCTTCATTATAAATGTCACTCAAGTTTCTGAATTTCTTACCTCTTTCACTTGGTGTGCAAGTGCTTGAAGATGCACTTGAATTTCCTCCTTGTGGTGTGCTTGGAGAAGCACTCTCATTTCTCCTCAATGGTGTTCCTTGCTGTTCTTGTGTTGGCGCTGCAGTTTGGGGACGCATTTCAGCCACCTCTTCATCATCTTCATCATGAGACAAACAGTTTTTAACATTAACTGTTTTCTCTATGCTTCCATCCCAAGCTTCCTCTTCAATGAATTGAACATCTCTGCTGACAAAAAACTTCTTGGTAGATGGGATATACAACCTGTAGGCTTTGGATTCCTCACTGTATCCAATGAAGATGCATTTCTCCCCTTTGCTGTCCAACTTCCTCCTTAGCTGATCTGGTATGTGTGCATAGGCCACACATCCGAAAACTTTCATGTGGGTGACTCCTTGCTTTCTCCCACTCCATGCTTCTTCTGGCACTTTGTTCATGACTGCTTTTGTAGGACACCTGTTCAAAATATACACTGCACAGTTTACGGCTTCAGCCCAATAATCATTTGGCAAATGCTTTGCCTTCAACATGCTCCTTGCCATATCCATAATGGTCCTGTTTTTCCTTTCAGCAACTCCATTTTGCTGCGGGGTATACCTTGCTGTAAACTGCTTGTGAATTCCATTTTCTCTGCAAAACCGCAGGAATTCTTTGGAGATATACTCACCTCCTCTGTCTGTTCTCAAAACTTTGATGCGCAGCCCACTCTGATTTTCCACAAGTGCTTTGAAATTTCGGAATTTTTCAAATGCCTCTGATTTGTTTTTCAAAAAATAAATCCAAGTTTTTCTTGTGAAATCATCAATAAATGTTAGGAAATATTGGCTGCTTGCTAATGATGGAGCTTGCATTGGTCCACATAAATCTGAGTGGATGATCTCTAAAGGTGCCTTTGCTCTTATGCTTTTACCTGATGGAAAACTTTCTCTGTGTTGTTTCCCCAATATGCAGCCTTCACAAAGACTGTCCGGTCTTTCTATCATAGGTAATCCTCTTACCATTCCTTTTCTGTTTAATAGGTTTAGACCTCCAAAATTTATATGCCCGAATCTCAAGTGCCATAACCAATTTTCATCCTTTGGCACGCTTTGGAAGGCCTCTTGGGTGACTGCTGCCATTTCCTTCTTGTTCTTCAAATCTGCCCTTATTCTAAGAGGGAACATCCTGTTCCTCGTCATCTTCACTTCAGCAATACATCTTTTGCTGGGTGGTATATCCATGATGGTGCACACATCATTTACAAAGTAAACATTGTAACCCTTTTGGACAAGCTGTCCAATACTCAAGAGGTTACATCTCATTCCGGGGACATAGTATACATCTGCTATGGTTTTCCTTTCTCCTTGCTTTGTAAATATTTTTACCTCCCCTTTTCCCATAACAGACACTTTACTATCAGTTCCTAGTGTGACCTCTGATTTCAAATTCTGATTTAAGGCTGAAAAGAGGGCTATATTCCCTGTCATATGGTTTCTGCAACCTGAGTCTAAAAACCAAATATCTTCACTATTTGTTTCAGCCATATTACAAGCTAACAGCACATTATCTTGGCTGACATTTTCTCTAGTGACATTTGCATTTTGTCTATTACTCATATCATGCTGCTTTTTCCTACACTCACTGGCATAATGCCCATATTTTTTACAGTAATAGCATTGGACATTGGATTTTTCATACCTTTGTCCTTGAGCATGATGTTGTCCTCCTTGTTGGCTGCTGCCTTGACCTTGGTTCTGATTTGGATTGCTGCCTCTTCCTTGAGCATTTGCTGGACTGTTCTTTCCACCTCTGTTCTGGCTTCTGCCTCTTCCTCTCTTGTTTCCTCTTCCTTGACCTCTTCCTCTTCCAAAGGACATCTGGGTCTTGAAGGCTTGCTCTAGAGATGAGTTTTCATTTCTACTCAACCTCTGTTCATGTGTTATCAGTGATGCATGAAGCTCATCAACTGAAAAGTTTGAGAGATCCTTTGTCTCTTCAATGGTGGTGACAATCGCATCAAACTTTGAGGGTAAGACCCTCAATATTTTCTCCACAATCCTCCTTTCCTCGAGTATCTCTCCATGAGATCTTATTTGTGTGACCAGGCCAATTACTTGAGTAAAGAATGAGTCAATATTGTCTGACTCCTTCATGTTTAGATTCTCAAAATCTTTCCTCAGCAATTGTAGCTTTGTTGTCTTCACTTTCTCCATTCCTTGATAGGCTGTTTTGAGAGTTTGCCATGCTTCTTTGGATGTCTTAGCTGCTGCTAACCTTGGAAACACGCTTCCATGCACTGCTTGATACAAGAAGAAGAGGGCTTTTGAGTCCTTCTTCTTGCAGCTCTTTAACAGATCCTTCTCTCCCTGAGTTAATGCATTAAACTCATTTTCATCTGCTGGTTGTTCAAAACCATCCTCAACAATTTCCCATAAGTCTTGGGAAGCAAAGAGGGCTTTCATTGTTATTGCCCAATAGTCATAATTTTTGCCATCGAATAGTGGGAGCTGCATACCCATACTATTGCTGGTGCTGGTGCCTGCCATTCTTTCTCTTTTAACTTGGATTCTTTTGCTGAACTTCGCTCTGCTAGAGAAGGTGCTACAGCAAAAGTCTTTCCTTCAACTTCTTTGACTGCTTCAAAGAGCCTGGATTAGCTCCGATACCACTGTTTGGGATTTTTTTTTTGTCAAAACCCAAAAACACAATATAAAATGCACACAGAGACAATGCTTTGTTTCTCTCCAGAATCTTAACTCAGCGGAAGGCTACAAATTATTTATCAGAACAGAGTATTACACTCATAAACAAGGATCTGTATTCATTAAAATTGAAAAGCCTGATACAATATTCTTCCTCTTCTGTTCAGAGGGATTTTCCAAAAAGAAAACACACATTCATTACAGTCTACGTTGCTGCATATTGCAAACATACACTTGCGCTGCTGCGCTTCTGCTCACACACACACACACCTCTACAGTCTTTTTCAACACGACATCAACAACAATTACATACAAAATTTGAATGGTTTTAATGAACAAAAATGGAGTCCCATACTGGGAACTGTTCGAGGCTGTCCTCCTCGTCCTCGGCTGAATTGAGCATTAACTGTGGTCGCTGGGAATTCAATGTGCAGGAGCTTGAACGCAACCTGCTTCCTTCTCGACCATGCTGTAAATTGAAAGCTTCTACCTGCTATGCTGTACTGTTCCATGCTCACTTTAACTGCCTCCGCGCCAATTCTCTGTTTCTCCATATATTTGAAAAACATATGCAAAACACTGCTAAATCATGAAAAATGGCCTTGGGCGGATTTCAAATATTATACAGTTTGGCTCCGGAAACCCATCGGGTCCGAGCTTCATCGCATGACGCTTATATAAAAAATGGTTGTGTCCCCATGGTTTCCCCAATTGCGATATGCCGATCGCACTATGTGCCGATACCTTCGATCATATATATATATATATATATATATATATATATATATATATATATATATATATATATATATATGCCTGAAATATATAAAAAAATGTCCTCAGCGCGGACTTGAAAATTTATCAAAAAAAATTTATAATATTGTCGGGTCCGCTCCGTCGCATCGCTACACAACTCATGTTAAAGGCCCCGACCCTATGACATTGCCGATAGCGATGTGCCGATAGCGAAATCGGCGATCGCTCATCGCAAACACAAAAGCTCGTTTATAAGTCCTTCACTTCGACTTCGCCGATGCGATATCGGCGATCGCTCATCGGTGATATTTCATATCGCTGCCGCTGCCTGCCTCCGATGCTCCAACCCGCCGATATGCTGACTTGCCGATACGCCGACGCGATCTGGACCGTTGATCGGTTAGATCTGACGGCTGAGGTTAAAGCGGATCTTTAAGCCTGCAAATTTATGTTGAAGCGAATTTTTCTCTTGATCCTTGTTGAAACGTACGGTTTATTGTCCTCATGCTGCTGCATGGCTCAACTGTATCGCAGTTGAAATTATATTTTCAACAATTATTGCCGAAAGAAAGATTTTCCAATATTCAAAGTATAGATCACATCAACCTAAATTTTTATAATCCTTTTTTGTTCGATTCAAATTACAGATACCCGTAGACATGGTTGTAAATGCAACTTTATCAGCCATGGCAAAACACGCGGAAAAGAGTGGCGTAAAGGTTTACCACGTTGCTTCTTCGGTGGTAAATCCCTTGAGAATCGGAGACCTTACAAAATTAATATTTCAACATTTTAAATGTAATCCTTACATTGACAACAGAGGAAACTTAGTCAGATTGCTGCAGCAAGTGACCTGCGTTAATACTATGGAGAACTATAGGCAGGCTTTGGAAACGGTTTTTAGTTCACAGGACAATGTAAGTTGTAAAGGCATTTTGTATTTATTTAAACTTTAGATTGCATATCTAACCCAATAGTCTTCCTGCAGACACCTGGGTTATCATCATCAACTGCAGAGCAATTGGAGTACATGGCCAAGATCTACAAGCCGTATACATTCAACAAAGCAAGGTAATCAAGAACGCACTGAAAATAATTAGTTTGTGAATGGAAATTAAATGAGTTAGGTTGTATATGTTCCTCATTAAATTTTTGATAGGTTAATAATCTTATTTTGGACATATAATTTCTACTTATTTAATACCCATTATAAATGAGTTGCCATCAATTACTTCCTAAGTAAATCTAGTGCCACTAATTTCTAAGCCGACTATGAAAATAATAGAAGATTAATCTAATAAAGATACATATCCATGTATCTCACGAAAATATTCAAATTCTTCGTGTACTTTAATAGTAAATAACTCTTCTGTTATAGTCTATATTTCGATACCTAAGTAATGGTAAATAATATTGCAGTCAGCAAAATCATTTTGGTAGTTGTATTAATTGTATGGCAACTATGTTAATAACGGGAATTCATAATTCGAGACATTCAACTGTTTCACTTTATATCATTCGTTTAATTTTATGTAATTTTTTAAAAGTTCTATAGTGATAAAAACAAATAAAATTATTTAAATACATGTAAATAAAACTTTAAAATAATTAACTTACAATAAAGCGATAGTACTTAATTATATATGACTATTTTTTCAATATTGTATTTAAGAATTTTTAGGGTTAGGAGAATTGAAAGGTCTGGTTACTTGTTATTGGGATTGGGATGTTACCTGGTTTTTTTTAGTGCCTTATAGTTACACTTTGATTAATTTAGTACAGTCTTTTAGATAAATCTAATTAAATTTTTATATATATATATATTATTTTTAAAATATTTTTATATTCTTAACAAATAAGATACACCTAATTAATTAAATTTTTATATATATATATATTATTTTTAAAATATTTTTATATTCTTAACAAATAAGATACACCTAATTATCTTTTCAATGTTGTTTTCATATTTTCTTGATCGTAAGTCCAACTATAATTTTCTTGGTACAGAGAGTTGGATTTGTAACCATGTTATTATGTGTTATATAATGTAATGCTTTAATTTTTTTATTAAATATAAATTATATATTAATATAGTATAATATATAGATAAAGGTAATTTTTTTATTTAAATTTGGTAAATTAATTTCAAGAAAGAACGTGATCTTTTTATTTTTAAAAATGTATTTTTGAATGTATAAATAGACTTTCACTGTACTCGAATTTTATAGATTAGACAATTTAAGCTCATATTTTTAAAAATCTTTTTAAAATTTTAGTTAAAGTTAACCAGAAAAAAATATCGTGAAAAAATGACATTTCATCTATAAGTTAAAGTAAGCCATTTATATTTTAGGATTTATAATATATATTAAAAAAATATTTTATAAATTATAAAATTATAAAAATTTTAATTATAAATTTTACATTTAATAAAAATAGATTTTTTTATATTTTTATTAGAAATAAATTATAATAATTTTTAAATTAATTTGTGCCACACAAATTTACAATTTTCCATTAATTTTAACATAATTATTAAATATGGTTATACCTCGGAAAAACATTTACAATAATAATATGGATCAAATAAGTCTAAAATCAATGATTGCATTTTCTTATCAATTAATTTCCTGCTTTAATTTCAACAATCTACATTATTATTACAATGACAAAAGAAACTGTATTTTCAAATACATATTTAATAACTGCAATATATTACTATCACTAAACTAATTTCAAAGCCTTACGAATATTTTGAATTATATTTTTTTATCAATTATTTTTACAACAAATAGTTATATTGAAGAAATATTGTGAACACAAACATTGATGATGATGATGGTTAAAGTCCACTGAGACCAAACTTTGGTCTATTGGACCTAAAGAAACGAATTATTTAGTTTGATTTAAGATTTTATTCCTATGCTCAAAAAGCTTGGAGAGAAGCCTTCCCAGCTCACTGTAATTTTGACATCGTAAAAGGCTAGGAAGGTAAGTATTGCAACAGAGATTTTGAACTAAGATCTAATGTGGTTGTACGTGGGGAACTCTAAGAGGAAGTGATTTTCATCCTCGATGTTCGTATTCTCACAGAGATGGCAGAACCTTTCCATCCATGGTGTTTTAGGAACTGTCCAACGACCCGTTTCACTATGGAGCTCATGAGAGTTCGTTCTAATCTTGGCTATATTAACTTTCTTCTTTGAGCTAGTTAAAACAGAGATACTTCTGATCTTCTAGGGTGGGGTTGATGACCTCCTTATAATATCTTAATTTTCTTTTAGCTGCTAAATCTTTCTCACACCACATTTTTTCTTTGAACTTAGAAGTAACAATCTTTTTAATGTTATTAATGTTTTGCAATGCAACATTCTCATCGATCTCCCAATGGTTTAACCAGGCCCTGGTGTCTTTATACCACCCTCGTTTGAGCCTAAGGTGGTTTTGGCTGGAATTTAAAGCTAGTTTAGGAAGTCTATGGTCTCTTATGTTATTGAGTTTGTGCTTGTACAACAGAAGCCTAGTCATAGCTAGGCTCTCTATAGGGGAAAGACCCACTTCTATAAGGAGAATAGGATAGGGTGTGTTGCTTTTCATTTTGAGGTTATACGTTATAAAACGCTTCTGGATTTGCTCAATCTTTCTCCAGGATTCTCTAAAGATGCTACAACCCCAAACCTCACATCCATATAAGATAACCGAAATGACTAAAATTTCAAAAAAAACTTCTTTCACACAACTGTGTAACATTAAATCACACAAAGACAAAAAAAATATATATTTTACTATAATTTCAACATCTATTAATAACATTAATTGTTTCATCACAAAAACAATAATATTTTCAAATACATGTTTAATAATCTTTTAAAGCAATCTCTCACTATAAAAAAAAACTGAACTTCAAAATATTACAAATATTTTGAATTACATTTTCTTAACCATTAATTTTACAACAAATAGTTGTATTTAAAAAATATTATAAACACGACAACATAATAATATATTGAGTTATATTTTGTTTTATCTATAATGATTATCTTATGAATTAAGGCTCAAATTATTTCATCTTAGCTTGATATGAAATGATGTCACACAGATTTCAGTACTTTCTTCGAAGATAATTTGGATATCTCAGTTATTTTATCTCATCTGCGACAAATGCTCTTAAGCCTTTTTTAAACCCGTTTTAATAGGATATAATTTGAATATTTTATTAAAATATATGGTTTATTTATATATAAGAATATTCAAAAATAATTATCATATATAAAATATATAAATATTTAATTAATGTATTATTAATAATAATATATATTTAAAATAAAATATATAATATAGTTTAAATATTAAAATTTTAACTTAAATTATTTTTAAAAATGATTAATTATTATAATCAAATACTTATTATATAAATAATTAAATAACATAATTTTTTAGACATGTTTTCTGCGATAATCACATCAAAATTCATTTGTCGAGGGAATTAGTAAATGTGGTTTCATTTGATGTGGTTCATCCTTCGGACAAGATGAAGAATCAGACCTTGGCAACAAATTAAATAGAGAGACGGAGCATTCCAAAGGCTAGAAAGAAACAACTACTTTGGTCACGATTATAATTGACTCAAGGATGAAAATAAGGATGAAAATCACTTCCTCTTAGAGTGCCCCGCGTACAACCACATTAGAGCTCGGTTTCATAATCTTTGTTGCAATACTGACCTTCCTAGCCTTTTACCATGTCAAAATTATAGTGAGCTCGGGAGGCTTCTCTCCAAGCTTTTCAACCGTAGAAATAAAATCTCAAATCAAACTAAATATTTGGTTTCTTTAGGTCTGATAGACCAAAGTTTGGTCTCAGTAGACGTTAACCACCACCACCACCACCATCGCCATCATCATAATCATCATCATCTACATCTGACTCGACCAAAAGATAAGGAAAAATTAGATTTTTAATTAATTAATTAGTTAATTTGTTAGATTTATCTATTTTATTTAAATCGTTATGTAATTAAATATATCTGGATTTAGTTAATTAAAATTTTGCTAAGTAAGAACATTAAAGCTAATAAATAATTTATTATTTTCTTAATTTAATTACATATAAACTCATAATACTATAAGAAATATTATAGTAGCATCCAATATTAACTAATATGTTAATTTGATTACAAAGTTTATTTATATGTAACCAATTAAGTATTATTGTTACAGCTAAACAAATTCATATTAATACTAACATGTGAAGTATTAAGATAAAAATATAAATATTTATTAAATAATTAATTAATCAGTTAATTTGTTTATTTATTTTTATTTAACTACATATAAACCTATAATATTATAAAATAAAATATTAAATAAATAAATACCTTTAATATTATAAAATAAAATATTAAATAAATAAATACCTATAATATTATAAAATAAAATATAAAATAAATAAATAATTAGTTAATATAATTAGTACGTGATATTATTTATATGTGACCAAATATATATTATCCTCTTTAACAACCAAATAAAATGTTAATAATGAAATGACATGACCTAAATTTAGGTAAATTTAGGAACAAAATTTTCGTCAATCCCGGAGAACAATCTACCTAAACAATAAACTAGGTGTAGGACATTAACAACAAAAGAGCCTTTTGAATCATATTTTCCAACATCTTTTATAGTAAGCACTTCTCTTAGGTCTGGTGGATGCAAGGGTTATTTCATCTCATCCACGGTAACAAATGCTTCCGACCAAACTCAAGAAACTCCTTAACAAATATTTTCACTCATTTGAATACATTTTAAAAAATACTCATCATTTATTGAAATATGAGTAACAATTACTGTAATTAAGTAGATTGTAGTTTGTGTACACATTTTAAGAATTTCTTCACTCAGGGGAATACTTGTTAAAAAATACTCATCGTTTATTGAAATACTGTAATTGTCAATTAATTAAGTAGATTGTATTTTGTGCACACTTTTTTTAATGATTTTTTCTTGAAAATTAAATATCATTCAGATTTGATTTTTAGAATTAATACACTTTCCAAAGTACACAACAAATTATATTTTTTTGACTTATTATATCTTTAAAAATACGCAATAAATATGGCTGATTCAGAAATTTTTTAAATATATGTAGTTTATTCTTTACAACTTTATAACAATTATATTTCATATTAAGTTCATAGGAGTGTTTATTTTGGAATAGGGTTTTTACAATTTTAAATTAATTATCAATCATTATTAATGGATGGTAGGGATTTAATGTTCATTAAATATCTTAGAATATTTTTACTAGTAGTCATAAATAAAATATTGAAATTTATCTTAAAAATAGATATGTCATAGATAAAATATTGAAATTTATCTCAAAATTAGGTATGTCCTTTATAGTTTTAATTAAATTGATTAATTCAAAAAAAATGTCATATGAACATGAGTTATGGTTTTTTGGGCATGTAAAAATGTAGAAATAGTAAGTCACCATATTGGTCATGGGATAAGAATAAAGTCTATTTACAAATTAAGAATCTCCATGGTTAAGAATATTGTTACATGTTTTTTAAAATGTATATATATTTAACTCATATATTATTATTATCATTATTATTATTATTTAAAATAAAGTTATAATTTAGTTAATTTTTATAATAATAAAAAAAAAATCTTAGTATGTGAGATATATCATGAGGTGAGTATTTTGATGTCTATTGACTCTTATCAACCATTAATAATATTATTTTAAGTATATATTATGTGTAAAATTATGTCAAAGTTTTCATTTTATGATTTAAGGTTTAATTGCACATTAAACATGGAATGATATTGGGTGATCTTAGTAAGGGTATAAAAATCCAATTAATTAACTAGTATTTGTTAATTTTATTTTTAATTTTAAATTAAAAAATTGAATTTTATATTATTTTAATTTTACTTAACTAATTTTTAAAATTTGACATAGTTTTATTTAATATTATTTCTTCTGATGTTTATGGTTGCAATAAAGACAAGGAAAACATAATCGTACATAACATTGGTAACAAATGAAAGTGAAATTTGTTAAAGAGGATTGAACATTGTAGGTGCATGTTGGCTTGGCTTTTCATTGAAAAAATTTAACCATGTAATACAAAATAAAAATAATAAAGCTCTTTATTTCATGAAAGGACTCAGTTTATCTGAGATTGTTTCAATGCATCCTCACTAGCCTTGCAGCAAATTGGTATGTGAGCGAGACAACTCATTCCCATGACATATTTGAATCCTTAGCTCGATCATTGCCCACTTTTTTCTAGCTCCCAGTACGTCATGACATGGGGTTGGAATTATTGACCCATTTTCGCCAAACAACTTCCACCCACATCTCAGACCATATTCATGAATGGAGAAAATTTCATAGTTTATGTAAGGTCTATGTCACACTAACCCTTCTTCTGGATTCCTTTTTGAAATATCTTTTGCCCACAATTACAAAAGATGTAGTGACAATTCTGCCACAAACAGAGGAAGAGGCCATTAGAAAATCTCGACAGTTTGAGCTTATCTATACTTAGTCACGATACCTTTACTTTGTACTCCCTGATGCTCCTCACTTGCAATATTTTGTACAGGATAAACCTGGAGCATTAAATGTTGCAAATGGTTTGATTGGGAACTTTTCCCAAACAAACCGACAGTACTTTCCACTACCCTGGAATCATGTGCGGTCTACAACCTCACTTCCAATCGTTTGGTAGGCAACCCAAACCCTCAGTTCCATCTAACCTTGGGTTCTATCCCAATTAACTTGTGCCTCCTTAGAACCCTACACGTTAATATTTCCATTTATATATATCTATATATATGCCCAAAAATCACTCAATTAGCCTTTTCTCTCTGCATTAGTTGATTGCCTTCCGGGTGGGTCCCACTAGACACATCATCCCGCTTACCCTCTCCCGACGATTCCCAAACTGTACACTTGGTTATTCGTCAGGCTCTTTACACCGGGCTTACAAGGACAGTGATTCCCTCACACCTCCTCCTAATAGGCACAAACATGTCCATAGATCACTATTGTCACAGGTTCACATTATCCCGACACATCGTCTTTTGTGATGACTCTTTATTCTGTTGGGAACAAAAAGTCAGGTTGACCTGGTTGTGGGTCCTCCCTCCACCAATGAGAGATTTTTCAGGCTTGCATGGATGACCACGTATCCGACCCTTGTCATCTCATTCGGTCCCTTCCGGCGCATACCAAAAGCATCCTTTACCTCCCGTCAGGTTTCACTTATCAGGCTTGCGTGGATGGTGGGGCCATATAGTCCCTTCTCTCATTGGTCTGTTGCGATAGCTCTCGACTTCCACTACAACTTATGCCACTTCATCTTGCTTCCTTTACCCTTAAGCCTCCTTTTCGACTCCCCTTATTTTTTTGGGTCATGTCATTGGGTTGACTTGGCTAGTGAGACCCTTCTCCACCAACCGAATATGTGCGTACTACCGTGTGGTATGACTATTATCATAATGTTGGTTTCCTCCCGATGCTTTTCCATTAAATCCCACTTTATGCCTTTGTGGTGAACTTCGTCGGGTTGACTCAAAAAGCGGGTTGCCCCCGACCAATAGTGTCAAGACAATGGTGTGGGCCCAGCTACATACCCCTTTTGCATTATCCCACCAAGATTTTCCTGGCGTTTTCCATTGCACCTTCATTCCATTCTTTCAGGCTAGACGTCTAGGCTTATGTGGGTTGTGGGTCAACCCTCCAGCCAATAGCAACATCGTTAGGCACACATCATCTTGTCGCATCTTGTCCCGTCATTCCTGTGCTTTAATCTTGGTTCTCCCTTGCTTGCGCCTTTAGAGATGTTCTAGGGAGAAACCTTTGGGTTCTATCTCCAGGCCATGTCAACACTCTTATGACCAATCGCGTGAGGTGAAAATTGGTTGTGACAATGGAAGGTATCCATGGCTAGTGGTTGATCTATGAATGGATAAGGTTGCCTGATATTTTCTTATAAGTACAAAGCTTGATCCTTCGGTACCGCAACAAGTTTTCCTTCTCATTCTCTATCATGGCTTGGCTAAGGGTATTTGGGCCTACCTCATGCGACATCTCAGATGGGGATCTCAGCGACCGCCCCAAGTACAAGCTCTACTACTGCATAGACTTCCTCGAGTCACTCTTCTCGACCATGGTTCTATGTAAGGGGTCTGGAAGACTTCCAGATCCACATCAAGGATTCATGTTGATGTCATTGGTTTATTAAGGTGTTCCATGGTGTTACCCCTCCTGATCTTGGTCGAATCCAACCCCAAGGAGTTCTTGACCCGCCTACATTCCCTGTTTTTGGACAGGGAATCCCACGCATGTCAGCGTAGGTGCTCCTGCAACACTTACCTACCACGGGCTTGGTTTGAGATCCTAATAGGTATCCACCTCGCTTGCCACACATTGTCAGTACCAGAATCAATGTTGATCCTGTAAGCATCTCTATGGAGCTATGCAGAACCTTTTGGTGCCTCACCGAAGACACTAGGATTCCAACGAAAGAGATATAGCATGTTGAGAATGCAAGGTTGAAGACCATTTAGGTAAAGATAGTGGGCTCATCTGGCTCCAAGGGAAACAACCCTTAACATTAATGCAATTTTTTGTATGTGGAAAAACATCTTGTAACTTAAGTAATAAGATGTTATAAGCAAATGCAGACCCTGCCAAGTAGAGGACCTACATGTAACCCTTTCATATCAATAAAAAATGCCTCTGAGCCTACAATTTTCAAGCTTCTTTCCAAGCTCGTATGACTATTTTTACGACCTATATCTATTATTTTATGTTATTTATTTATGTGTTGCTTTCAATACAATTAAGCTTTTCATTTAAAATAAGGTTCAGCTTAGAAATATAACATAATCCTTATTCTCATGTGGTTGTGTATATAGTTTATACATTAAATATTTTGTGTTCAACATCATTAAGCTTAATCACACAACATTTTATTTCCAGCTTTAGAAGCTCATCGTTACATATTTCATTATGAGTTTCATCCATTTCAAAGAAGTGACACACACACAGATATGTTAGACACGTCCATCGGTGACATATCCCCATAGAGAGGTAACCACATGTTCAATCATTAACAACACAAATGCAGTCCTAAAAATCTTGAACCCTTACAATTAGAAATGCATCATACATTCATCAACAAATAAACAAGTATAAGCAGATACTTATCTTTGAATTTGTAGGGCATTTGAGTCTAGGAAAAGGACTCTCCACCCAACCATGGACAATTGCATCCACACATACTTGTAGCTATCACTTCTGAGGTAGGTTGCAAATTATAGGTGGGGTGTTTGCTTAAGGGATTAAAACACCAACTTCCAGTTGAAACAAGGACTCCAGAGGAACTTTTTCCTCAATTCCACCAGCTGAGTGGCGCTTATTTTTTCAACACAGGGAGTCTAGAGGTACTCTTCCTCACCCCCAAGTGCACTCATAGTGATTCATCTTGATCCAAAAATGGATCCTGGATAAGCCTCTAAATCTTCAAGTCTTCAAAATTTCCTAAAAGGTCAAAACCATCGCAAAAGGAGAAGTTTTAGACTTATCAAATTACACTATTGGGACCCAAAAATATGAATAAATGGCAGAAATGAGGCCTATTGGAGGCTTGAACAGTGAGTGAACAGAAGTCGTCAGATCTGGCCGATCAACGGTCCAGATCCGATCGGTAATTGCAATCGGCAGTGGCTATCAGAGGATATCATAGCACGACCTATGGTTATTGCGATCGCGACATCGCAATCGGTGATTGCAACGGAGCGATATCGCAAGCAGCGACCATAACAGAGCGCTACCCTGGCCCAGGGCATGAGCGATTTGCGATAGCGACAAGTCGCATCGCAATATCACATCGGTGCATTACAGCGGAGCAGGGATATGTTATATATATATATATATATATATATATATATATATATATATATATATATATATATATATATATAGATATATATCTATATATGTATATCTATATATATATATATATATATATATATATATATAGATATAGATATAGATATATATATATATATAGATATATATAGATATATATATATATATATATATATATATATATATATATATATATATCTATATATTAACAACACAAATGCAGTCCTAAAAATCTTGAACCCTTACAATTAGAAATGCATCATACATTCATCAACAAATAAACAAGTATAAGCAGATACTTATCTTTGAATTTGTAGGGCATTTGAGTCTAGGAAAAGGACTCTCCACCCAACCATGGACAATTGCATCCACACATACTTGTAGCTATCACTTCTGAGGTAGGTTGCAAATTATAGGTGGGGTGTTTGCTTAAGGGATTAAAACACCAACTTCCAGTTGAAACAAGGACTCCAGAGGAACTTTTTCCTCAATTCCACCAGCTGAGTGGCGCTTATTTTTTCAACACAGGGATTCTAGAGGTACTCTTCCTCACCCCCAAGTGCACTCATAGTGATTCATCTTGATCCAAAAATGGATCCTGGATAAGCCTCTAAATCTTCAAGTCTTCAAAATTTCCTAAAAGGTCAAAACCATCGCAAAAGGAGAAGTTTTAGACTTATCAAATTACACTATTGGGACCCAAAAATATGAATAAATGGCAGAAATGAGGCCTATTTGAGGCTTGAACAGTGAGTGAACAGAAGTCGTTAGATCTGGCCGATCAACGATCCAGATCCAATCGGCAATTGCAATCGGCAGTGGCTATCGGAGGATATCGGGGCACAACCTATGGTTATTGTGATCGCGACATCGCAATCGGTGATTGCAATGAAGCGATATCGTAAGCAGCGACCATAATAGAGCGCTACCTGGCCCGGGGCATGAGCGATTTGCGATAGCAACAAGTCGCATCGCAATATCGCATTGGTGCATTACAGCGGAGCAGGGATATGTTATATATATATATATCTATATATATATATATATATATATATATATATATATATATATATATATATATATATATATATATATATATGCAATGCGATTGGCCGGACCCGACGACAGTATGAACCAGGTTTAATATATTTTGAAATCCGCGGAAAGGCATTTTTTTATGTATGTTCTATATTTCGCTATTAAAAGAAATACAAAGGGGAAGCGCGATGCGATGAAGTCCAGACCCAAAGGGGTTTTGGAATGAAAACGAATAATATTTGAAATCTGTCATAAGCCATTTTTGCGGTGTTTTCACAGTTTTAATGAAATTTTAAATTACAAAGGGAAACCTTGGAACAAGGCATTGGCGACTTGCAATAGCAATTATGGGCGGACCCGATTATGAAAATTTGAAGTCCGGGAACAGTGTTTTCTATGGATTTTCCCTTTGTTAGTGTATTTTCCCTGTGTAAGTCGGGAATGCCAAAATTTGGGGATTTCAAGCGCCAATGACCCATTCCATTATGGAATAGGTGGCATCCATCCCTGAGGGTGTTTAGCAATGATTGCTAACGCTCAGAGAAGGGATTTGAGCGGACCAAAGCGGGAAGACAGAGAGCCCGAAAGGGAAAACAAACAGACAACATCGATTTGGCTTAAAAGCCATGAATGTCAAAGACAGAGGGGGCTAAGTTGTTGTTGGTTGTTGTTGTTGATTATTGAGGGTTTGCTGCTGAAGGTGAAGCCAAAGCAGGAAGCTAAGGCAAAAGAGGTAGCGCAGAAGAAAAAGGCAGCCAAGGGAATCACTTGGAAACCAAGTGAAAAGCCAAGAGGGCTTTGAACTGATGGAGGGCATAAAGAAACCAGAGCTGAAGAGCCAGAGAGCCAGAGCCAGAGCCCAAGAGCCAGAGTTAGAGCCAAGAGAAAGTACCAAGAGCCAAGAGCCAAGAGACAGAGGGAATAACACAGTGTCTGAACCCACTGTTTTTGTGTAAAACAACAGGATTTAAGCCAAGAGCTTGTAAAAATGACTTATACCATAATCCCAGAGAGCCTAGTTGAATTAACTAGAGCTCATGGAGATGTAGCCCAAGAGTTGTGGGTGAACTCCAAATTAATATTGTTGTTCATGTGTCTACTTTATTGCTGCATTACCTCTGCTACTTTATTTACTGTTATGTATATTTGTATATCAGTTTGAGCACATCAGCTTACAGCACAACAACAGAATTTAAAGCATATAATCAGCTTAAAACAAACATAAGCATACACTATATTGTCAAGCATTTTTAATTCCGCACTGGATTATCATTAAGACTTGGGAAAATTTTAAAGCTTTGGAAGTGGGAGAGGTTCTTGTAAATTAGACAAGAAGCCTAAGTGCCCCATTTTCAGATCACATCCCCTCCTAGGGAGTCCAGAATCCAGTTTAACAATATTTCAGTAACCACAGTTCTTCAATCAAGTCTTCCTTTGATAATGCTTCAGGATGGCCTCTTCCCAAGTTGTTACAAGGCTCTAAAGTCTATTATCTCAACCTACATCCTCCATGGAACCAAAGTTGTTACAGGGCTCCAAATATTCTATCCCCACCCACAGCCTCTAGGGACCCAAGTTGTTATAGGGCTCGAGAGACCTCTGTCTCAACCTACAGCCTCGAGGGACCCAAGCTGTTACATGGCTCCAAGGATACTATCTCAACCCACCTCTGGGGACCCCAATTTGTTACAGGGATCTAGAGACTAGCAGCTCAACCCACAACCTCCATGGAACCATAGAACCAATCCCCTTCTCTTCTCTTCTCTTCTCTGCTCTTTAGATTTTCCTGCTCATTTTCTCTCACTGGATGCTCAAACTCCTTTACCTTCTCTATGTTTTCCTCTTGCATGCCTTCTAATGCTTCTAGCCTTATCTTGGGAAATAGTGTCCCTCTTGATGTATTTTTCCTTGATTTGTGTTTTTTTTGTGTCCTTGTGACATGCAATGTGCAGACCCTCTACTGGACTTTGTGTCCTCTTTTCTTGCTGTTGTTTCTTAAGAAACATGGGCTTGCATACTTTCTCTTACAACCCATTTAATTCAAGAAATAGTCTCTTAAATTTCTGCACCAACTAGTTTTTAATGGTTGTCCTAAAATTTGGGTTTCTTAATTCTCTACACAAGAAACCACAATATCCCAAGCAAGCCATCCTCCCCATCTCTGGAATCTATGTCCCTTTGTCTCAGTCCCTTCTTTTTCAATTTCACGCATAGAAAAATATTTTTACAATGCTTTTTAAGAGATAACCATGGGTGGGGTTGTCACAGTCCCCTCCCCTTTAAGGGAACACTATCCTCAGTTTTCATCTACCCATATGCAACACCAAAAACAAAACACAACACATATTGTTTAATGGAGCTTTATACACACAACTCTATATGGTATTTACAATCATATACACACTTGCTTTAACCAGCAAATAAGAAGGGATAACTACCTTTCATGGCATCAGTCATTTCCCACATGGCCTCCTCTATCCCAAAGTGCTTCTCCTACACCTTGACTTGCTCTATGGATCGATTCTGGAGCATGAGACTCCTCCGGTCTAGAATGCACATTGGCTCTAGCTAGAACTCCCCCTCTAGTTCCACCTATAGCACAGACCAATTAATCACACGATTAGAATATTGTACATATATTTTAAGTAAATAAACATGGAAAACATCATGAACTCTAATGGAAGGATGTATAGGCAGCCTATATGCCACTGGTCCAATGAAGATAAAGAAACTAAAAGAGTAAAACATTATAATACATCCCATACTCATTATGTGGTAATCCCAAAGTGCATGAGAGGTAGAAAGTTGAGAAAACTCTTGATCAAACACCAAATAAAGGCACAACCATATCAAAGTGAAATACAACGGTATTCATTACATCAACCATAAGCACAGTGTCTACAAGTTTGCCGATCTATGAAGACACCAAGCTAATTGTAGACAAGGACATCAAGTTGAAATGGCAAGAGGTCAATGATGCATTTGCAGGAACATTTGGGGAAGACCTCGAAGACCGCCAAGTCTATGTGAAAATTCACAAGTCCAGCTTGTACCGAATTGCATGCAGGTATCCCGTGTTCCCATACACGAACATGATACATTGGATCTTCTCGCACATTGATCCTAAGATGATGACATTGAGCAGTGCCAGCAAGATGGAGATTTCTACCTTCAGGGCATAGGATTATGAAAAGATGTATCATATATAGAAGCCAGTGGTCACCATGGAAACACCCTTCAACATACCCAACAGTAATGCCAACTCCAGGGATATCTTAAACAACTTGGTGAAGGAGCCGAGAAAATTCAGGATGACACACAACCAGGTTTACAAGACGAAGATACTACAGAAGGCGTATCAATACTTGGTCATCTTTGCATGTCGCTTGTATGGCCAAGAGAGCACGGAAACCTTCCCGCAGAGTTGGGTGATCGTGTTGGACCAACTGGCCAGTGAAGGCAAAGCATGCAACTAGTCCGACATGTTGGCTCACAGGCTGAAGGAACAGGTAGCAAGAGCTTGACAGCCGCCCAAAGGTCAGCAAGCAAAAATCTACATGTCCGCTTACATCTTGGATGCAATCTGTGCTTGTCAGGAGTTCTCGGGCTTGAAGTGCGCATGGAAATCAGTGGAGACCTTTGTAAACACTTATTCTAAAATGTTGTCCGAATGCAGCTTCATAGGAGTTATCACATAGTTGTTCGATCATTTTTTCACCCTAGTGTACAAGATGATATTTGAATAGGATCCACCCCACATGTCGAAGGCAGTAATGGAGGAACTAATCGATATAGAATATTGGTATGCCTCGTTGTCCAGCACCTTCATACAAATGTACAATGTAGAGAAGCCTCCGCATTTTCTATCGAAGTTTGACTTGTACAAGCTCGTCATGCACGAAGTATCATACCACATCTTGGCAGGATTGTCAGCCAGGCTACACTGGAAGAAGAAGGCACCTCGACCCTCTCTTCCATTTCATATCAGGTTATACGAGATACAGAATTTCAAGCATGCAAATATCGAAGCATAAGAGATCAAGAAATATCCATTCGATGCCTGAAGCTACAATCTGTATGACCCGCATTGTTTCGTAAAAGATCACTGCACGAGAGTACAGTTTCAGTGGATCCACGGGGCATGTCATTGGGCGGAGGAAGACCCATCGAAATATTGTTACAACTTCTCTAAACCCAATGAACCGATCGGCATCGTTGTGGAATGGTTAGCAAAGCAGAATCTCGAAGAGCACCAGCAACAGCAGCAGCAGAGGTAAGCATATTAGCGCGTGACAAAGGCAAGAGGAAGATTGTCGACAACATGGAGGAGGAACAAAGCTGCAAGTTCAGAGCAGACCCACTTGTGCAGAAAGCATCTTTGGCAATAGAGGCGAAGAGGCAACAGTACGACAAGAGGAATGTGCAAAGGCAGATAGAAAAACGTAGAATGGAGGAAACAGAGAAGGAGTTGCATGAGTTGAAGGAGCAACTCCAGAAGGAACAAGAGTTGCGTGGACAGGAGAAGGAAGCGCAGCAAGAACAGGTACAGCAGGGGGCGCAACATGTACATACAAATGAAACTATGCCTATATAGGTATTCGACTCATCTTAATAGTTGGCACCAAGCAGACAGGATGAGCCATGGCAGGAGCAAGAGATTGAACAAGCACTTGATCAGATGGATACATATATGGAGAAACAGAAGTTAGAGAAATACATTGACCTGATGCCTCGCCACCAAGAGGTTGACCCACCAGCTTCACAGAATCCAGAAGCGGAGCAAGTCCCAAGTGACCAAGGAGGCACTGAAATCCTTGGAGACAATCCAGAGGGAGAGATGCACAACATCTCATTCGATGAGTCCCAACATAGAGTTATGCAATCTCACAGAGTGTCGACTCTAGATGATCACACATCTCCTGCGTAGTTTGAGGAACGAGTGATCATGTCTAACATGCACAAGCATCTAACAACATTAGCCAATGCTACCAGAGCATATGTCGAAGCCACTAGCTCGAGTATTTGCTTCTTGATATTTGAGAATGATTGAATAGCTAAGGAGTTACAGATGGCCAAGTAGGGAGGAGAACTGGTTACTGCATCCACCCAAGTAGAGTTGAAGAAGGAAATACTGGATGAAGTATTGTCCATTGACACAGTCATGCGGGCATTGTATTCTAAGTTTGGTACTGTGCATAAGGCAGTTGTCCATCTCAATGGTTGGCAGCGGCGATGTTCAAGCACGTATCTTATCGACCGTGCATGCTACTATTGATTACATGAAAACATGGAGAATGAAATACAAGGGAACCTTGTTACACTTGCCCAAGATGATGAATCTCAGAGCGGTCGAGCTGAAGGAATGCATCTTGTTGGCCGAATAAATCATTCTTGCGAACAAGACCGATCTCCCAAGTATCAAATGATATCTAGCAACAAGCAGCACAAGCAAATCTACTTTTCTCTAAACATGTTTCAATTCATAAATGAAAACTAAGAGCTGTAATAGACCCTACCTCGGTCCAACGCTTGTTTGTGGCAGTTTTGTTCCAACAGCTTCAAGCAGTTCCCTTTTAATAACCTGCATACACAAACAAACACACATCAAAGAACACCTGCATAGATAATATAATAAAACATGTTCATTATGAAGATCAAGGAGCTCATAAAATAAACCATTAAAGACAGTTCATTAAGAAAAATAAAATTGATTGTATTAACTTTATGAATAAAAGAACTTTACAACTTTGGTGCCTTGATGTTGTACAAGCTCTTTCCAGGGTCCAGCAGGAATCTCCTCTACTTTGACAAGCCTCACTCACTCCCCAAATGAGACAAAAGGTATGTGATCTCTCCTCTCATAAGCTCAAAAAGGAAGTCTAAGTTCCAGCAGCATTTACCCTCAAAAATCTTCAGCTTTCAACCTCCCCTACAACCAGCCCAATGCCTTAATTTATAGTGCAAAGGAAGGCAGTTGCAGGTCCTCCATTGAAGGGATAAGTTCCTCCTTCAATGGGATAAGCACCTCATATCATGGAGTTAGCTCCCTTAGTTATGGAATGGATGAACCAAGGTGGAGTGGACTTGCCAGCGTAATATTCCTTCTAGAAGCATCTAGAAGTGACCCAAGGTGAGTTTTTAAGAATGAACCCACGCTTTTTAACTTTTATAGGGGTTCACACCCATTGCTTAATAGACAGAGCGGTCAGGTTTGCAGGTCATGTGACCATTGGGTGCGGTACCGCAGGCAATACTAGGAGAAAGTGCGAAACTAGGATTTGAGATATTTTTAAGGTCTTTCTCCCATTTTCAAGGCTTTACATGAAGAGCTGAGGCTTAAGACTTGCAAAGGAGGTATGTATGAGTGGTGGTGGACCCACACAAACTGTAGAAAGTCATGGTGACAATTTTTGTGTAACAGATTGCCCCCTGAAGTGCGAAGTCTGTAATAGATGAGGATAGTTTTTGATCATCTAAGAAGAGTGAAGGACTTTATCATTTCAAGGATCTTCCTGTGAATACCCCGGTCGGAACCTATAAAAACATTCAACACAAAATATATATATGTGAAAATATCATCGCTGAGGTAGACATTCCCATACTCAGATCAAAACTGACTAAGAACTATCTAAAACTGTTCTGATACAGGAATGATTTTGTAATACATCACAAGTAGAGACATATGGACACAGTATGGACACACCCTCTGTTTATGAATAGTCCACTATATAATGATAACAAAATTCCTCGCAGCCTGGATAGTGGAAACTAGATCCAGGGTCTTCATTTCTGCTTCCCGAACTAGTACGATTCTATCCATGTGAATGAATGTGTCGAAGTCGAACATGGTAGAAACCACTTGATTACCAGTCAATGATGTAAACTGTTAACAAGTGTGAGAGAAACCACCAGTAATGTCAATGGCTCTCAAAGTACTCAGTACAATCCATGAAATGTGAATAGATGAGTTGATGTCGAACACGTCACGAAATCCTTTGATCGAAGGCCAATGATGCAACTTGTCATCGAAGGTGAGAAACCTGCCATTGAGGCATGCAGATTCCAAGGTACTGACGATTTCTAGATCATCTTTCTAGATAATGAGCTGAAGTCGATAGAAAGCGATCCGTCGTAGGCGAGCCCACAACACGAAATCATAGATCAAGTTTAAAGAAATATATTTGCAAGTACTAACTCAGGGATGGTCAAGATGGATGACAGATATTTTGCAGATGAATGGTTTATTTGGACTGACCTCTTGAACACATAACAACACTGCAGATGGTTTGGTGACAATTGACCCAAAGTTAATACCCAGAAACCGGCTGAAGACTGTCAATGTGGCTTGATTAACTGTTAGACAAAGGATTTCCCAACCCAGGTGAACAAAAAGTGTCGTGTTCAAGAGTGGTTGAATGCGTTTCTGAGACACAAAGTATGACAAACAAGTTCATTTTTCTCTCTTTTCCCCCACCATTTCTGGCAAGTACCTCTTTATTTTTGACAAGCTTGAGGAGGATAACATTTGCTTGATTATAAGCTCATCCTTCGGATGAGTCCAACTTAGTTTAAATTTGAACCCTAAGAAGGAGTGGTTCGTTCCTGTTTATAATTGAATAGGTCCTTTACTGTGAAATTTTAACAAGCCCAGTATAGGAGAAACTCAGTGTTTTTCAATTTTAGGGAGTCAGAAGAAAAACTTAAGAAAACTCCATGGTTGTCCTTTTTCGTGAATTTGTGTCTCCCAAGCCCGAAAAAGTATAAAATAATACTTGAGAGAACCGCTTGATATTATGACCAAGGAGTACTTTTCATATTTAGTTGCCCTGACCTAAAATGTAAGAAAAGCAATCGAAGTCACGTCGTTTTATTACCAATATCGAACTTGAAACGACAAAAGTCCGGCAATATTTTCATGTTTATACGGTCAGAAAAAGAGCTGTAAGTGGACCGTCTTTTTGATTCCGTTTTAACAAGTTTAAAAAGAGAAAGCTCGGCAATCTTTTCATATTTTAGGAGTCAAAAAAGAGCTTAAAGAAGACTCTAAGGTTTCACTTTTTCGTAAGTTTTAACGAGTTCGAAAAAAGGATAAAAATGTACTCATGGTTTTCACTTTTTCGTAAGTTTTAATGAGTTCGAAAAAGGGATAAAAATGTACTCATATGGCCGACTTTCAATTTAATTTATGAGCAGGAAAAGACAGAAAGAACTCAGCATTTTCATTTGTTTTACGAGAATGAAAGATAGCAAAATAATCTCAGGATTTTCATGAGTTTAACGAGTCTTGAAAATAACCGAAATTGACTCGAGATAGGTTTCATTTTTACAAAAGCTTGAAACAGAGAAAAACTATGCTTCAAAGTAGTTTCATTTTTACACAAGCTTGAAACAGAGATAAAACTATGCTTGATGCCCCCTAAGCGTAACTACTAGAGCGCATGCCCCCCAGCTTCATTTCATTCAACTAAGTACACTACTGGTAATTAATAGCTGGATGGAATGAAGGTTTAGTTACGAGATCATTTGAAAGACTCGACCTAAAACTGTAAGAAAATTATGCAAAACACTGAAATAACTAACCTAAATATACAACTTAACATTTATGAGATCTAGTCAAACGCTCGACTCAATTAGAGGAGGAATTGTTTCATTTTTTAACGAGCTTGACACAGGAAAAGAACTATGCTCGGATTCGGTTTCATGTTTACGCAAGCTTGAAATGAAAAACTATGCTTGTTATAAGTTCGCATGCCCCCAGCATAATGACGCAAATCGAGGTACATGCCCCCCAAGCTTCATTGCATTCAACCAGGTGGCTGAAATGAAGGTTTACTTTCAAGATCTTGGAAAGACTTGGGGGAGTTGTTTCATTTTTTAGTGAGGTTGACACAGGAAAAGAAGTATCCTCAAAACCCTTGTTTCATTTTTTAAATGAGCTTGACACAAGATAAGGAACTATGCTCATGACTCCTTGTTTCATTTTTTAACGAGATTGACACAAGACAAGGAACTATGCTCATGAATCCTTGTTTCATTTTTTAAATGAGCTTGACACAAGATAAGGAACTATGCTCATGACTCCTTGTTTCATTTTTTAATGAGCTTGACACAAGATAAGGAACTATGCTCTTATACCTGATTCATTTTTTAACGAGGATGACTCAGTAACATGAACTATCCTCGAAACATCCAATTTCATTTTTTAACGAGGTTGAGACAGGAACAAATTATCCTCACTTCTACTCTCTACAATCTACCTATATAACCTATCCTTGTTTCATTTTTTAACGAGGTTGACACAAGACAAGGAACTATCCTCATACCTGATTCATTTTTTAACGAGGTTGACTCAGTAACAGGAACTTTCCTCGAGATTCCTTGTTTCATTTTGTAACTAGCTTGAAACAAGACAAGGAACTATGCTCATGACATCCAGTTTCATTTTTTAACGAGGTTGAGACAGGAAGAAACCATCCTCATAACACCCTGTTTCATTTTTTAACGAGGTTGACACAGTAAAAGGAACTTTCCTCGAACAACTAATCATGGCTTCCAACTGGAAGAAAGACATGTCAATGGACACACCTTGATCATGGCTTCCAAGAGGTCTTCATCAGAAGGAAGAATAGTTCTCTGGAAGGAACACATGTCAAGGGACTCAAAAGGGATAAGAACATCGCGTTCAAGTAATCCCATAGAGTTTTCCATGTCAATTACCAGATCTAAATCAAAGGAAGATGAGCAAACAGTGAGAGGCTCACTTACATCGGTAACTGAAAACATGGGACCAGTTGCCACATAATTAACCCGTGGCGGGGTAGATACCACTTTAGAATCAGGGACATTTAGGGGTGTCATATTATTGGTAGTTGAAACAAGACTAGGGAACGAAAGCTGGTCTACAGTCACAATATTTCCATTGTGAGGGAAAGACATCACGCGAAAGAGTGTCGATACGACAGCTTTCATTACATAAACATAGTCTCGCCCAAGGAGTAAATTGAAATCCAAGGGACCTTGAACTACCATAAGATCAATACAGACAGTTTTACCTTCCAAGATAATAGAAAACTTAGGAAGGATCCCTAAAGGTTCACTAATGGTTCTGTTAAAAGCTTTCAAATTCTGCGTAATAGGCACAAGCTGAGGGGAACCCAAAGCTTTGCAAGCAGTTGAGGATAAAATACTAACAAAAGCACCTTCATCTACCTGTGTGCGATGTATGTCCCTACCACCAGCGTTGACAATGATTTGGAAAGGGATGGAGGAAGGAAGACGAGGTTAGTCTATTCCAATCAAAGGAAAAGACCTCAGTACTTGGAGGGGGTTTTGTAGAAACAGGTGAAATGCCCCTCGGCGTAGAAGAATCTGATGTAACAAGAAGAACCTGAGTGGTATGAAGTTCACTCTCTAAAGGGAGAGTGGGATCAACCGAATGTGAAATTGAATCGACCACTTGATCAACTAATGGATCATCAACCTGAGTGATATGAGTTTCACTCTGCAATGGAAGAGTGGGATCGACTGTACTTGAAATTAGATCAATCACTTCGTCAGTTGACGGTAGGTTGGGAGAAAGTTTACGGTAACCAGTTGGAAATTCTTGCTATGGAACAGTAAGGTTTTCCAACAATTTTGAGGCTTCATCCATGTGAGGGAAAATGTGAGTTTGATGACTCCCTTTGCATAACTTACAAGGAAACCTAACTTTACCCTTTTTCCCAGGAACCTGACTATCACTGGTTGATGGATCAATGGAAAGTTGATGAGATTTTTCTGACCATGCTTCCAAGACCTTTGGAATACCAGGACAATTGATAAGGAAGTGGTCACCCTTACAAAGCCTGCAAGGGTATTTGGGTTTACGATGCATGTTGGAGGTTTCCTCAACATAAATAACACTTACAACCATGGTTGGTTGGTTGACTTCTTTCTTATCTTGCTTCTTCTTCTTCTTCACTTTCTTCTTCTTCTTAGCTACCTGGTTACTAGCATCAAGGCTTTTACCAAGCGAAGAGGAAGAAATGGAGGAAGAAAAATTAGGCGAAGAAGGTAAAGGGTCAACAGAAGGTTGGTGATGTTGAGATGGTGAACTCTGTTGAGGTGAAGCATTCGGTTGAGGTGGAACAATTGGAGTATTTGGGGCCAACGAAGTTGAAAATAACCATATCGGTAAACCTATTGTAAATCCAAGTAATGACAAAGTAGCCATATAAGGAGGACCAACATTTTCAAAGCAAGGAAAAGTACTAGGATTCTCATTAAGAGAGGTTCCTTGGTTGGTAAATTCCGAAACAGTTGCCATTATATTCAACTTCAGTGAATTTTATTAACAATTTAAAACTAAAATTAACAATTCACAATTCACGCCTAACAATTAAAATTCACAATTCACACCTATGGTCTCTAAAAGTAAAAAAAAACAAATTAACACGCGCTATCAAATCTAGGAGTCAAACCACACACAAACAGTAACTTTCCGTACCAAAAACACTAGTTGGTGATGAAATCCAACGTCGCAGAATTCAATACAGAAAGTGCGGTTGGAACAGTTACCCCGACAACCTGCTTAATGAAACAGACTGGCACAAGTTTCTCCACTATAACCGTCTCGAGTGAAGAGAACCCCCCAGAGAGTCCAAGTGATTCTAGTCAACGTTTGCTCCAGGTACAGTGGGATCTTCCCTCCACCGTCACCTTAGGAAAGAATCCTATAGATTATAGCCTCTAAGGTTACCAACAGAAACAAATATACCTGGGGGAACAGTCTACGATCTGATACACACGCAAGGGCAGAGTAACAAAGCTCAATCCCCTTGAAGGCTCCTTGACATAATCCAAGTTTTACCAACAAGTGACCCCAGGCTCCTCGACAATGGTCAATCCGAGGTTTACCGTTTTTAATACGTGAATATCTTCTATCGTTCCCAATGAGGAAGGATTGATTACCTCACTGGTTCAGATATGATCTCATGCTTCTCTTTTAAGAGGAGCTTTCCAGAGCATAGATGTAACAATTGGAATTTCTCCCTACCGCAAGATCGACTACTTGTTTGTTTTACTGTCTTGGAGAGTTAACTAAAACCTATTCCAAGACACTAGCCTAAGCTAGATTGGTGGAAAGAAACCTAAAAATGTAAAAATTACTAGATGAATTTTAATTAAGCGCTGTGTTATTTAGGCTGTTATTACTCAAAAGGGTAAATGGATATGAAACCAATGGTGTTATGACCCGACCCAAAACTGAATGCAATCAAATATGATAATGTAATATTTTCAGTTCTATGAATCCTAACTAAAGTAAGAAGAGAGTTCCCATTCACTTCCAACAATGCAAAAAATTGATCACTAAGAGAAACTATAACAAATTCTCAAATGCACTAATTTCATCAAGAAAATCTAATGCAAATCAATTCCAAAACAGTTTTTAATTTTTATTTTGTGTGTTAAAAACAAGCATAAAAATATATAAATTCAAATCAAAGAAAACTGATCTAAATCTACGATTGATTTTTCAGAATGTAAACTATGCAATTGTAATCTATGCACAATTCACTTGAAAAGTATGCAAATGTAATCTATGCACATTTTTCATTCATATTTTGAAAATGAGAATTCTAATTATGCAAATGTGATCTATGCAAGAGAATTCTCAAACACAAGATGATTCTAATGTAATCTAAGAACCAATCAAGTGCAAGTCGAGAAAATTGGGTGAGAGTTCCAAAGATCAAAAAATAAAAACACTCAAAGGCGATTAACACTCATACACAATTTAGCCCAAAGACTGAGACAAACCTCCAAGTAATGACCAAAGAAATCAAATTAAGAATTTCTCAAAAAAGAGACTCAAAACACCCAATTGATAAAAGCTTAAAACAAGAATGCCAATGGAAGTTAACTCACAAGGAACTTTTGTCAAGACACGTGCAGATCTAGGCATAAACTAATAGCTATGGACAAAAACTAAACCTAACTGGGCGGAAGGATCTTAGGTTTTTCAAACTTTTGACAGGGTCCGCAGGCTCCCAGTAGAACCAGGTGCAGTACCGCTCTGTGTTATACTGTAACAGTGCGAACAGGACAGCACTGTACCTAACTTTTTTTTTATGCTAATGGAAAAACCTGTGAGCAATTTATGAAACCAACATTTCGGACTAGCTAGGTGAGTCCATCATCAGGGCAATGAGATCTGTATTTTGAGAAGAGAGAGTTGAGGAAATTATGAAGCTATTAATAGATGAATATAACGATATCTGTTAGCTTATAATGTCGGCCTGATTGATTTACACTTATTAATTAATTAGTTTTTAATTTATTTATTTTTATATAAAAAAAATTGAATTAAATTATTTAATAAATTTTATTTAAGAGACAGTTTGATATTAATTGTATGAAATTTTTTTATTTTTTATTTTTATTATTATTATTTTTTTAATTTATTTATTTTGTTTTAATTAATTAATTTATTTTATTTTTATTATTTACATTTATTTATTTATTTATTATTATTATTATTTTTTAATTAATTAATTTATTATTATAATAATTATTTATATCCTCTCTTTTTATTTTTTTTATTTTGTTTTCTTTTTCCTTCTTCTCTTTAATACAATTAAATCATTATTCTTATTATTAATTATTTATCAGTTATTTTATTATTGTTATACATATTATTATTACTAATAATATCATCTTTATTATTATTATAATTAATATTATAATTATTATTCCTATTATAATTATTATTCTTATTCTTTATGATTATTAAAATTGTTATTATATATATATATATATATATATATATATATATATATATGTTATTTAAATTATGTGATATGTTATATAAATGAGGTATTTGTTCTGAAATAGTTTAAATTGAAGAAATTATTATTTGCATTTATTTATTTAATTAATTATTTAAATTTTGAATTGTCAAATGTTGTAATTATTTTTTCTACTATAATTATTATTCTTATTCTTTTATGATTATTAAAATTGTTATTATAAAGATATTATAATAACAATTTTAATTATTATTGTAATTATTATTGCAATATTAATATGCCTGCAATGTTAATGAGAATGTGATTGAAGTCGTGGACTCTTTAATTCCTTTCGACTGCAATGTTAATATGCCTGACATGGTTGTTCCAATTTCGATGATATCGCCTTGTGATATGTGAATTTTGGGCTGCTCTCGGACTTCGAAACATGATATCCTTATTCTCTGTCGGTGTGACTGATGAATTTTAGTCTGTATGAATTTTAATAATCCATGTTACAGTGTCCAATTGATGGGAATTAGATTTGGCAGAATCTTTTGAGAAAAAAAAACCTAGTTATAGGTTAAGTCGTAGAGTTTAGGGCGCTCTACACGGCAGTGGATTGTTATCTACAGATTGCTTGGTTGCAGAATTGTGGCTCTCAGCCTTACCCAGTGGGAAGGTGCTTCTTCAACGTGGGTCTTCATTGTAATAATTATAAGGTGAAACCGAGTTTGCATCATTAAGTATTCAGATAATCTTAAGTTTTTTATCAGCAGAAGTTTTTTTATCAGCAGCAGAAGTAATTTTTTACAGAATGCATTCAATCATGTCTATGGTAGGAATAGTTCTCACTGGCAAGGAGAACAATCCTGAATAGTCCCGGATGATAAAACACACCCTCATCTTCAACGAGTTGTGGAAAGGAGTGTGTGTCGAAGAAGAAGACAAAGACCCAGTGCAGCCTACATCAGATAAAGAGCTTGTCATTTGGGAAAACAAGAACAACAAAGCCTATGCATTGATCGCAGCATCTGTAAATGAAGAAGTAAGTCGTCATATTTCATCATATTCAACTGCCTTTGAAGCTTTACAAAAGCTGAAAGAACTCTATGACTCACATTCTGCACTTGAAGTTGTTCAGCTCATGATTAAACTCTTCACTCTTGAACTGAAAAATAATGATCCTCTTGCTCTTGCATCTGAAGTAAAATCCATAATGCGTGATATCAAATCCACTAAGGTTGAGCTGGATATCCTTCTTATTGCTTTTCTCAAGGCACTCTATCCTACTTACTCCAATTATCTTGAGTCTTTACAAGCAAATGGAAATCTTAAAGATATAACCTTTGACTCTCTTGTGAAAAAGTTTGCTGAAAGAGAGAAAGCCTTTGGAAAGAAGACAGTCCCTGAATCTTTTGAAGAGACTGTGTGCCTTGCTCATAAAGAAAAGCATCCTACTCAAGACTCTACAAGAGGAAGAGGTGGACGAAGAGGAAGAGGAAGATATTTCAGAGGCAGGGGGGGCAGACATTCTCAAGGAGAAAAGGCAGATTTGCATTGCATTCGCTGCAAACGAAATGGATCACATGGTGCTTCTACATGCAAGCTACCATGGGACAAAATTGAGCAGAAAAGAAACCAGCAGAAAGGTAAAACTGATGATACAGACAAAGGTAAAGCACCTGAATCCGCTCACTATATTGAGGCACAATGTAACATTGGATTAAATGAAGATTTGTTTAATGCTTCACTTGCTTCTTCGAAAAATGATTGGTTGCTTGATTGAGGAGCAACCTGTCATATGACTCATAGGAAAGATTTTTTTGAAGATTTCACTGACAATGTTGATGGAGCAGTATACTTTGCAGATCAGTCAAAAATCAAGCCATCAGGGCTTGGCACAATCAGGCTTAAACTGCTTGGTCTTCCAGACTTTCTTCTGGATCATGTTCTATATCTCCCACAGCTCAAGAGAAACTTGCTGTCCTTGGTCCACATTCGCCAGCAAGGTCACTCCATTCATATGTTTGATGGCAAGCTTGAGGTAAGAAAAGCTTCTGACCACTCACTTGTCATGAGGGGAATAGAAGAAGAAAGGCTTCTCAAACTGCAAGGAACCTCTGCTCATGCACAACATTTCTCATATATTTTTCATCATGAAGAAAGTGCACTTCCATCAAGTTTATTATGGCATGCTAGATTTGGACATTTAAACTATGACAGTCTCCGCTTATTGAAGAAAAATGGTGTTGCTGGTTTCCCTACAATTCCTAGGAAACATAAGCAATGTGATGCTTGCATTCTAGGAAAGCATAGCAAACAGTCTTTTCATGATTCACATTCAAGAGCACATAGGAAGCTTGAACTCATTCATTCAGATTTATGTGGTCCAATGCTTGTTCCTTCTGCAAATGGAAATAAATATATCATGACATTTATTGATGATTACACCAGAATGTGTTGGGTTTATTTATTGAAGAACAAATCTGATGCCTTTCAAACATTCAAGAATTTTCATAAATGGATTGAAAATGATGCACAATCTCATATTGGGTCTATTCGCACTGATAATGGAAAAGAATATACATCAAATGAATTTGAAAACTATCTTCGCCAACATGGGATCAAACATCAAACAACTGTGCCTTATAATACCCAACAGAATGGTGTAGCTGAAAGAATGAATAGAACAATCTTGAATATGGTACGATCCATGCTTTTCTTCAAAAATGTAAAGATAATGTTTTGGGCTGATGCTGTTCTATGTGCTGCATATATAAAGAATAGATGTCCATCTAATGCTATAAGAAACAAGACTCCTTATGAATTGTGGTATGGACATGTTCCTTCGGTAAAACATCTCAGGATCTTTGGTTCCACCTGTTATGCTTTGATACCAAAGGTACATAGAAACAAACTTGGTGCTAGAAGTCATAAGTGTATCTTCCTGGGGTATTCAAACACCTCCAAAGCATACCGCCTCTATGATGAAGTAAATAAAAAGTTTGTTGTATCTAGAGATGTCATTTTTCTTGAATCATCCAAATCTGACAATGTTTTTGAGCGGCAACTTGATCGCTTGGATAGATTCACAAAAACGAAATCATTTCAAGAGTTTGATAATCAGATTCCACATCTTGAAGGGGGGATTCCTATACTAGATCAACATGTGGAATCTTCTTCTGAAGAACAATCTCCCCTGCATGAAACTCCAACAACGGATGATCCTTTAAGTGATGTAATTGATAGAATTGGGAGACTCAATCTTGATTCAGTCCCAACTCAATCAACAGAGAAGCCTGGACCATCTCAGAAAGGTCCCCCAAAGTGGCTGACAAAGACACTTGAAAGTGTTCATCTTGATGAAATTGAAAAAACAGGAACCAGAAATTCAAACCGACAAGATGGAGGTGATGTAGATGACTCTAATTCACCTGTTGATATGGATGTTACTTATGATTGTGAATTGAACTTGTCTACAGATTTTGAACCAACTTTCTTCAAAGAAGCTGCTTCTCATGATGAATGGAAAGAAGCGATGCAAAAGGAGTATGATGCCCTCATAAAGAATGGCACTTGGAAGCTGGTTGATCCTCCATTTGGAACCAAACCAATTGGCTGCAAGTGGGTCTACAAGAACAAGTACAAAGCTGATGGCTCACTTGACAAGCACAAAGCTAGGCTTGTGGCAAAAGGTTTTGCGCAGAAGGAAGGGGTCGATTATGCCACAGCAAAATGGGCCACCATCCGGACACTCTTTGCACTAGCTGCTCAGAACGGTTGGAAAGTCCATCAAATGGATGTAAAAACTGCATTCTTGAATGGAGATCTAAAAGAGAATGTTTTTATGTCCCAGCCTGAAGGATTTGCTGTGAAAGGACATGAACATAAAGTATGCAAACTTGTGAAGTCCTTGTATGGCCTCAAACAAGCACCACGAGCCTGGTATGAAAAACTAACTGAGCATCTTCTGAAACTCAACTTCAATCATTTTGATCTTGATGATGCAACTTTATTTGTCAAGAAAGTTGGCAAAACAGTTGTGTATCTTGTGGTATATGTAGATGATCTTTTAATGACAGAGAACAATGAAAGCTACATTGCATCCATAAAGAAGGAATTGGGGAAAAGTTTTGAAATGACGGATTTGGGCTATGTTCATTACTATCTTGGCATTGAAGTAACCCAACATCCAAAATCCATATTTCTTTCTCAAAAGAAATACATTGGAGATTTGTTAAACAGATTTGGCATGACAGAGTGCAATCCTCTTTCTACTCCAATGGAACAAAACTTAAAGCTCACATCTATTGAAGGAAAGGAATTTGAGGATGCAACAAAGTATAGACAGCTTGTAGGAAGTCTCATCTACCTCACTACTACCAGACCAGACATTTCATTTACTGTTGGAATCCTCTCCAGGTTCATGCAAAAGCCTTGTGAGGGACATTGGTCTGCTGCAAAAAGAGTTCTAAGGTACTTGAAGGGAACTCAAGACCTTGGAATCAAGTATACACAGGTGGACGACTTCAGCGTGATTGGATACTCTGATTCAGACTTCGATGGAGACAAAGAAACTGGGGTATCTACTTCAGGATATGCTATGAGTCTTGGATCAGGAGCTGTCTCCTGGAGATCACGCAAACAATCAGTTCCAGCAGATTCCACAACTGAAGCAGAATACGTGGCAGCAGCTGAAGCAACGAAAGAAATTGTGTGGCTCAGGAAAATTCTTGAAGATTTGCAGGTAAAACAAGTACAATCAACTCCACTCATGATTGATAACACCTCTGCAATAAAGTTGGCCAAGAATCCAAAGTTCCATGATCGAACAAAGCATATCAATACTAAATATCATCTGATTCGACATCATGTTAAGGCCAAAACAATCCATCTCCGTCATTGTTCCACAAATGAGCAAATTGCAGACATCTTCACCAAAGCACTTGGAAACGAAAAGCTTGAACGATTCAGAATGATGCTTGGACTCACCAATATTCCTTCAGATTAAGGGGGAATGTTGACACCTAATCTTCATGATTGGGGAATTTGTAAAATAAATAAATCAGGAATGTGAACAATCATCGGAAGATGAACTGAACAATCACTCCTAATGTATAAAACAATAGCCTACCTATGGAATAATCAAACGAATTAGTTTTTCTGAGTTTTCTGCCAAACTGGAGTTACTCCTGGCCTGACAAATAATATGAATTTTCAATCAGATTTAAAGCTTTAATATTTGCAATCTTATATGAAGTTGATATAATGGAACCCAAGAATCTATCTTTCATTTATGCTTATGTAATTCCATCACATTCACATGCATGTGTATGTGTATCACAAAAGGACTTATACTCTAGCATTCCATAAATTTAAAATAAGATTAAAAAATAATATATTTTAATAAAATGTATCATATTCAAGAGTATAACACATTTTATAAATTTAAAAGCAGAATTTAAAAACAATATAGTTTAATAAAATGTATCCAAATATATTATATTCAAGAGTATAACATTTTATAAATCTAAAATCAAAATTTAAAAACAATATAATTTAATAAAATATATCCAAATATATTATATTCAAGTTTTATTCTATTAAAATGTTTTATACATGTATAGTCATGTTAATTATATTAATATAAATCATAATTGTAAAAAAAATTGAAAATACCTTTTTCATAAAATGGGTGAAATATTCATCCTAAACTGTGAGCTCTTAGGCTCTTCAAACAATGCACAGAAACAGTGCACACAAGATTCTTCTCAGCAACTATGTCACTGCCTCCTCTGGAAACATACATGCTGTAACACCTTATAATTCCTGTTTTTTGTCACCGTCGTATTTAATATCATATTGCAATGCCCAAGATTCCAGAAATTCTCAGCAACTATGTCACTGCCTCTGGAAACTAATTACATGCTATAACAGCTTATAATTCCTTTTTCTGTCATCGTCGCATTTAATATCATGCGACTCTCGCGTGTGTAGTTGGTTCAAAAACTTCATCATTTGGTCTTGTCATTAATTTCGGTGACTAGTCATTAGTGCTATTCATTTAAGTCTGCTGTGGCCGAAATATATTCGTACGTTGATAATGTCAATATATTGATATATTTTATACATTGATAATATAGGTTTATGTTCAGTATTTCCTTGTTTGCAGTGTTCGTCGATTTGTCTGTAAAACTCTGGGAGTCTAATATTTTGGCTGTCATGGCTATGTCACAAACAGTTCCACATCCCAATCTTACTTTATGTTTTTTTCCTGCTCGTTATATGAGGGATAAGAAATCAGAACTGCTCCTCCCCATCAAGCGGACTATCCCGTCGTCTTTTTCGTTTCCCAGTTCAGTACTAATAAATCATGGGGTAGGTAGTAAGTCAAGAAAACCTAATCGATTCTGCTGCACAAGAGCAGATTCAGACGAGTTAGTGTTGATGAGCACAAAACATGAAGCCTCAAAAGGCACTTTATTCTCACGGAGCAGAAGAAGCAGATTACCGGATGCCACAATCGCTGGGGGGAATACTGAGGACACTTCTATAGCCCCATACAAGGGTCTTGGAATTGTAGATTTTCTGAGGAGGAAGAACTTTCTCATCACTGGTGCCACGGGTTTTCTGGGAAAAGGTGTAACACAACTTCCTCAAGTTATTAATTATTTCTAATTTAGTTATTTAGATCACATCCTGCTGGCTCACTCGTAATTAATGAACGCTTGTTTCTCATATCTGCAGTGTTGATAGAAAAAATATTGAGAATGCAACCAGATATCGGAAAGCTGTTTTTGATAATCAGGGCTGATCATGAGTCCACCTCTGCATCGAAAAGATTGATAAATGAAGTATGATGAATATCCTCTTCTAGAGTTAAGTACTAGAAATGAGATTACTAGACTTATGCGATGATCATAACAATTTCTAATAATTTGCGAAAGTCAGGTTATGAACAGCGAGTTATTCAAGGAGTAGTCTATCTAGGCTGTAGAATGGCCCGTTTTCCGGCACCAGCCGGAAAATCGTCCGGCTCCGGCTACCGATAAACTCTCCATCCTCCACCACCATCTCCTAGCTCCGCCACCCTCCCCTGACAGCCCTGACATTCCCGACAAAAAAATCTGAATGCCGCCTGACATCCCTGACCGATCAGCGACGAGCTGGAATTCATGCGGGGAGTATTATGGCCGGTTCGAAATGGTCACCCGCGCGCGATTCTGTTATCTCACATTTCTCGGTCCATTCTGGTCGAGTGTTCGAACCTCAAACAAGGAGATTTAGGCTTCGAATTTGTGGTGGTCTGTTCTGAGATTCAGATTTGCTCGGCAGAGGGTTTTGGCTCTTCCACATATCAATTAGCTGTTTTGAGCGTAAGCGAGAATGGCGGGGGCAGGCAAGTACGCATTTTCGGCTCTCTTGGCCGTTGTGATGATAATGGTGGGAGCGGGAGTAGTAGCAGCAGCAGAGGTGACCGCAGCATCTCCCAGTCCAACAATGGAGGCAGGTGCTGCTTCCATGGCCTTCGTTCCCTCTCTATTCTTCGCAATCATGGCCTCATTCATCCCCTTCTTGGTCTCTCGATTTTACTGAGATCTCTTGCGGTTGCTCTTTGGTCCATTTTTTAGGATCAGCGAGGGTCGGCTTTTATTATCAACTTATATATATTTTCTGATATTTATACGGCAGTATAGGTATAGGTTTAGTGGAGGTTATTCTTTTCTGGACGAGTGCCAGAGTATTTTGTATCTGGAGGTTTTCTTACTTCATTGTTTATCCATTTAGGAAATAAAGGGATCTCTTCACAGCCCTTTCTATTGAATATGATTTTGAGTTAATAAATTTTGTTTGATAATCTTGGACTTAGCAGGTTACAATGGCTTCGCAGATTTTGCGTTTCTCTGTTGTTTGAGAATCGTGTACTACCGTAGTACACCATATTTATTCTTTAAGGAGCGTATATTATTATGTCAGTTACGGTGTGTTTGTATACATATGTATATATGTCAGACGATAAAAATATGCAGGATATACATCCCTTTCATCATACACATCTCTTACCCTTTTTTGAATGCTTGCCTTACTTTCTACACTTTTCATGATGAATAAATTTTGATATCAATAAGCCATGGTAAGCTTTCCAGCTCTGTATGACCATGAATTCTTTTCCTAATGCATTATAGTATCTTTCCATCTGTGCATATGATCATCATTTAAAATTTTCGATGTGCAGAGTGCACAGATCATCATTTAAAATTTTCGATGTGCAGAGTCATTCGTATTAGGATAAAACAGTACAAAGCATTTGATACCCTGGCATGCGAAAATTTTAAAGTGCTACTCATTTCTCGAATCCGAACAAAAGGGCACACAGCATTCTATACCGGACATGGTATCTTTCCGGTTCATGATCATTTAAAATCGAGAAGCATAAACGGGTTACATTTTCCCACAAATTGTGACATGATGGTTTTTTAGTCCGTTTCCATAAGATTTCTGATGATGGTGCTGAATTGGTTAACATTTTTGATGGTGTTACAGTCAGTTTTAAAATGAAGTGCCAAATTCTAAAGAGAAATTAGCAGGGAAATTGTGGAATTGTGGCCTCTTAAAGACACCAATTTCCTAATTCTGATGAGAAATGAAGAGCCAAAATCGAATGAGAATTTAGCAGGGAAATAATTCTGATGAGAAATTAAGAGTCAAATTCTAATGAGAAATTAGGAGGGAAATTGTGAAATTCCAATGCGGAGAGTTTCATTTAAGGATAAAACAGTACAAAACATTTTATACCCTGAAATACAAAAACTTTCATGTGACAGATTACTTTCTTGGCCTATCTTGTAAAAAGGGTACGAAGCATTTTATAGTGGATAAAAAAAATAAAATAAAAAAGTGTTTACCAAGATGGAAATAAAAAAGTGTTTACCAAGATGGAAGAAAAAAAGGAAAAAAAATATTTATGGAAGGTGGAAGAAAAATATTTATCAAGGTGGAAGAATTGCACTGATGGTTAAAAGTGTTTTAGGCAAAAGATATAAAAGGTTTTTGCATCAACAGTGTTTGAATCATGTTTGTGATGATGGAAGTGGATTCAATCATGTTTTTTTTTATGATGGAAGTAGATTCAGCGCTATCAAAACCCTCCAGGGCACCGAAAACTTTTAAGCTGTCAAAACTTTTAAGCTTGACAGCTGTAACCTGGATTTACAAAAATCTTTGCCGGATTTTATTAAAATCTTGCTAGAATTTTCATCATTTTCAGCCCAAAAAAGCAGCCTTGTTAGACCACTGGATAACGAGGTCGAGGAGGAATTGCTTTGATGGCCAAAAATGACTGGAAATTGGGCAAAAAAATTTCAAAAAATCTTATACCCAAATGTTTGAATGAATTATTTTTGATGATGGAAATGGATTCAGCACCATCTAAAAATTTTGGCACACCCAAAATCAACTTTTGGCATACCCAAAATCTTGAAGTTTAAGAACTATACCTTGGATGTGCCAATTTCTCTTTCATCTATGTGCCAAATTCAAAAAATTCTTTTGAAGTTTAACAACTATAACTTCAATGTGCCAAATTCTTTTTCATATGCTAAATTCGTTTACTTACATATCCCGTCACGCATTTTATACCGGATAAAAAATGGTATACAAGTACATTTGTCCACAACTATAACTTTTAATTGTTTTTAATGGATGGATAAATTTCAAATTTTCTCTCCATCAAAACGGATGCATGGATGACTTTAATGAAGGGAACTTACATTTGTGGACTGTTGCCAATGTTGTGTTGCATATTCTTTTAAGTTGTGGACTGTTGCCAATGATGTTTTGCATCTTCTTTAAGTTGTGGACTGCATCTTCTTTAAGTTGTGGATTATGCATGGATGACTTGAATGAAGGGAACTTACATTTGTGGACTGTTGCCAATGTTGTGTTGCATATTCTTTAAGTTGTGGACCGTTGCCAATGATGTTTTGCATCTTCTTTAAGTTGTGGACTGCATCTTCTTTAAGTTGTGGATTGTTGGCTTTAAGTTAGGGTGTACTTGGAGAGCTAATGTTATGAAATTAATTTTAATTAACGGAATTTATAATTGTGAATAGTGGTGAATGATATTCTTTATGAGGTGAATGATATTCTTTGTCTGTTTTATATTGAAAATTTGGAGAGGTAATGTTATGGATGTTTTAATCTTGTGAAATTAAGGTGAATGAAGGGAAATTGCAATTATATTGGTGAATGGTGTTTTTTTAGTATGTTGATGATTTAGAAAGTTAATGTAATGGTGAATTGAGTTAATCAAATGACATTAATCATTTAAAATGATTGATGTGCATAGTGTATTTTTGAAGATGTTTTAAGTATTTTGTATCTAGACTCTATAAATTTAGGGAAACATCCAAGGGAAAACATGGACAATGGAAACATCTAATCAATATGTAAGGAAAACATGGACAATGTTGAAAGATAAAATGAATTTATTTTTAACAAATAAAAACAAGTTGTCATGTTGCATGAAACTTGTGGCCCATGGGAGCTTATCACAAAGAAGAATAAAGTTTGAGATAATGGTTGTGGAAGTTTATCAAAATCAAGGGCCTATCAAAAAGAAGAATAAAGTTCCAAATAATGCTTGTGGAAGTTTTTCAAAATCAAGGGCCAAGCAAATATGATTTCTTTAACTCTATGTAAGTGTTCCACAATTTAGAATCAATACAACTATGTAAATTGCTTAGAAGCCAACCCCTATACCTTATTCAATGACATCTTTTAGACTTGGTATTGAAAAGGTTCAACTGGCCGATACCTTTGGAACCTCTTGGGGTAATTCCATTTTTCATGAGCATTGAACAATTGGGCTGTACAAGCTTACTTTTAAGTAAAAAATCTTCATAAGTATTAAACCATTTGTAACAACCTTTTTTGGTTGTCCCCTCGTGTAAATATTTTCATGTGTGATTGAAATTAATTGTGATAAATGTAAAAGTGACTAGATTGAGAAGAGGACATAGATTCAAAGCTTGAGAGAAGTTGCTTAGGAATTGCATGAGGAAATAACCAAGCTAAGAAGTTTTTGTTTAATGGCCACCCCTATTCATGTTGAATTAAAAACAAGTTGGTATAGACATTTAAATGGAGCAAAAAAACAAACTAGCTTGCTCTCCATTGCACCGAGCTAATAAGAGCGAGCCATAAACATTGGTAGGAGGAACAAGTGGGCCTCGCCCGAAGTTTCTATCCTGGTGATTTGTTGTAACACTTCTTTTTATTGTACCAGCAACTATTGAGCGAGCTGATGAGGCAACAATGAATGTGATAACCCACAACAAATTAGAGGACGTTGTGTTGCAATTGGATCATCCAGAAGGGCTTTAGGCTAAAGGTTCGAAGAACAAACAATTAAAAGAAGGCCAAACTTTGAGACCCAGGTGTCATTATGCACGATCATGGGGACAGTTCCAAGGCATCAAGTATAAAGGAGCCAAGAAATGTGAGCAGCATTATTGGAAGGTAGAAGAGGTCGAGTATTTAAGAGGGGCATTAACGTACGAAAAGAATGCTAATAATTGGGGGCAGTGCCGCTAAGGCCAGTCTAGAAGTATACAAGGGTTGTGAAGGTCCTGTGTTAGAAAAGAATAACAAGGCTCGAAACACTTTTGGCTCCTCCCACTTTAATTCAAAGCCTCCCACTGTTATATATAAAGGGATTTATATCCCGAGGGTTGAAGGAAGCACATTTTTATCATATTCTACACACAGAGACCTTTCCAACAATGCAAGAATCATGTCAATCAAAGTCCTTAGGTAAAATTTATGCCACTCAAAATTTGACCTTTCTATTTTCACCACCATAATTCGAGAGGATGCCACATGATTATGATGAAGAAGACTCTAGAATAGTCCATATTATAACTTTGGTTAAGAGTTGGGGTATTCAAACCCAACCACTAGTAGGCTATCGAGCTATGTTATAATCGGGCCATTAGGAGGAAAAGGGGTTCCATTCTTTTGAGTGCATTTGTTCCATAGATGAGAAAAAATAGCCAAGAGGGATACCAGATAGAGCACATAGAGAGAAGTTGTGCACTGTAGTAGCCACATGCCATAGGTTGTACTTCTTTGTACTTACAACCATTTTATATTCAGAGAAAGAGAGTTGAATGACCTCAACTTCCAACATGGGTTTCTCCTTAAAAGGTTTCCCAGGTCATATCTTGTGTCAATCATGGTTTATGAGTTTTTATTTCACTTTTCTATATTTTATGCATAATTTTAATTTTCATATATATGCAATTAACAATAATCTACATATCCAAAACGTTAAAGAGAAATACAACCCTAATAATGTATATTTTGGATTTTTAAATACAGTTTTATCATATATATTATGACGAACTATCCAGTGGAATATCCACAACAGTTTATGGATCATGCATGGATCAAAAGTTATGCCCATTTAAAGTTTGATCATTTAATATTTTCCATGTAAACAAGATCCTTCCATGTGGCACCCACATGGTGTCTGCGTGGCTCTACCACTTCAGCAAGCAATTCCATGTTATCCTTCACACCAACATGGTTGTGGCTATGTCCTCTTAACCCTTTCCACATAGACAATCTTGTGGACCCCACCAAGTCTAGCCCTTGGATGTTATTTCTTTGTTTTACACTATCCAATTTATACAAAAATCTGGCATTCCCAATATTTCTCACAGGACATGATCTGAATTCCCAGATGTGTTTAGACCACTTACAAACCTCCAGGAGAGCAAGCTAGTTTGTTTTTTTGCTCCATTTAAATGTCTATACCAACTTGTTTTTAATTCAACATGAATAGGGGTGGCCATTAAACAAAAACTTCTTAGCTTGGTTATTTCCTCATGCAATTCCTAAGCAACTTCTCTCAAGCTTTGAATCTATGTCCTCTTCTCAATCTAGCCATTTTTACATTTATCACAATTAATTTCAATCACACATGAAAATATTTACACGAGGGGACAACCAAAAAAGGTTGTTACAAATGGTTTAATACTTATGAAGATTTTTTACTTAAAAGTAAGCTTGTACAGCCCAATTGTTCAATGCTCATGAAAAATGGAATTACCCCAAGAGGTTCCAAAGGTATCGGCCAATTGAACCTTTTCAATACCAAGTCTAAAAGATGTCATTGAATAAGGTATAGGGGTTGGCTTCTAAGCAATTTACATAGTTGTATTGATTCTAAATTGTGGAACACTTACATAGAGTTAAACAAAGCATATTTGCTTGCCCCTTGATTTTGAAAAACTTCCACAAGCATTATTTGGAACTTTATTCTTCTTTTTGATAGGCCCTTGATTTTGATAAACTTCCACAACCATTATCTCAAACTTTATTCTTCTTTGTGATAAGCTCCCATGGGCCACAAGTTTCATGCAACATGACAACTTGTTTTTATTTGTAAAAAATAAATTCATTTTATCTTTCAACATTGTCCATGTTTTCCTTACATATTGATTAGATGTTTCCATTGTCCATGTTTTCCCTTGGATGTTTCCCTAAATTTATAGAGTCTAGATACAAAATACTTAAAACATCTTCAAAAATACACTATGCACATCAATCATTTTAAATGATTAATTTCATTTGATTAACTCAATTCACCATTACATTAACTTTCTAAATCATCAACATACTAAAAAAACACCATTCACCAATATAATTGCAATTTCCCTTCATTCACCTTAATTTCACAAGATTAAAACATCCATAACATTACGTCTCCAAATTTTCAATATAAAACAGACAAAGAATATCATTCACCACTATTCACAATTATAAATTCCGTTAATTAAAATTAATTTCATAACATTAGCTCTCCAAGTACACCCTAACTTAAAGCCAACAATCCACAACTTAAAGAAGATGATTTCCACAACTTAAAGAAGATGCAAAACATCATTGGAAACGGTCCACAACTTAAAGAATATGCAACACAACATTGGCAACAGTCCACAAATGTAAGTTCCCTTCATTCAAGTCATCCATGCATAATCCACAACTTAAAGAAGATGCAGTCCACAACTTAAAGAAGATGCAAAACATCATTGGCAACAGTCCACAACTTAAAAGAATATGCAACACAACATTGGCAACAGTCCACAAATGTAAGTTCCCTTCATTAAAGTCATCCATGCATCCATTTTGATGGAGAGAAAATTTGAAATTTATCCATCCATTAAAAACAATTAAAAGTTATAGTTGTGGACAAATGTACTTGTATACCATTTTTTATCCGGTATAAAATGCGTGACGGGATATGTAAGTAAACGAATTTAGCATATGAAAAAGAATTTGGCACATTGAAGTTATAGTTGTTAAACTTCAAAAGAATTTTTTGAATTTGGCACATAGATGAAAGAGAAATTGGCACATCCAAGGTATAGTTCTTAAACTTCAAGATTTTGGGTATGCCAAAAGTTGATTTTGGGTGTGCCAAAATTTTTAGATGGTGCTGAATCCATTTCCATCATCAAAAATAATTCATTCAAACATTTTGGTATAAGATTTTTTGAAATTTTTTGCCCAATTTCCAGTCATTTTTGGCCATCAAAGCAATTCCTCCTCGACCTCGTTATCCAGTGGTCTAACAAGGCTGCTTTTTTGGGCTGAAAATGATGAAAATTCTAGCAAGATTTTAATAAAATCCGGCAAAATCCACTTCCATCATCACAAACATGATTCAAACACTGTTGATGCAAAAACCTTTTATATCTTTTGCCTAAAACACTTTTAACCATCAGTGCAATTCTTCCACCTTGATAAATATTTTTCTTCCACCTTCCATAAATATTTTTTTTCCTTTTTTTCTTCCATCTTGGTAAACACTTTTTTATTTTATTTTTTTTATCCACTATAAAATGCTTCGTACCCTTTTTACAAGATAGGCCAAGAAAGTAATCTGTCACATGAAAGTTTTTGTATTTCAGGGTATAAAATGTTTTGTACTGTTTTATCCTTAAATGAAACTCTCCGCATTGGAATTTCACAATTTCCCTCCTAATTTCTCATTAGAATTTAACTCTTAATTTCTCATCAGAATTATTTCCCTGCTAAATTCTCATTCGATTTTGGCTCTTCATTTCTCATCAGAATTAGGAAATTTTTGTCTTTAAGAGGCCACAATTCCACAATTTCCCTGCTAATTTCTCTTTAGAATTTGGCACTTCATTTTAAAACTGACTGTAACACCATCAAAAATGTTAACCAATTCAGCACCATCATCAGAAATCTTATGGAAACGGACTAAAAAACCATCATGTCACAATTTGTGGGAAAATGTAACCCGTTTATGCTTCTCGATTTTAAATGATCATGAACCGGAAAGATACCATGTCCGGTATAGAATGCTGTGTGCCCTTTTGTTCGGATTCGAGAAATGAGTAGCACTTTAAAATTTTCGCATGCCAGGGTATCAAATGCTTTGTACTGTTTTATCCTAATACGAATGACTCTGCACATCGAAAATTTTAAATGATGATCATATGCACAGATGGAAAGATACTATAATGCATTAGGAAAAGAATTCATGGTCATACAGAGCTGGAAAGCTTACCATGGCTTATGGATATCAAAATTTATTCATCATGAAAAGTGTAGAAAGTAAGGGAAGCATTCAAAAAAGGGTAAGAGATGTGTATGATGAAAGGGATGTATATCCTGCATATTTTTATCGTCTGACATATATACATATGTATACAAACACACCGTAACTGACATAATAATATACGCTCCTTAAGGAATAAATATGGTGTACTACGGTAGTACACGATTCTCAAACAACAGAGAAACGCAAAATCTGCGAAGCCATTGTAACCTGCTAAGTCCAAGATTATCAAACAAAATTTATTAACTCAAAATCATATTCAATAGAAAGGGCTGTGAAGAGATCCGTTTATTTCCTAAATGGATAAACAATGAAGTAAGAAAACCTCCAGATACAAAATACTCTGGCACTTGTCCAGAAAAGAATAACCTCCACTAAACCTATACCTATACTGCCGTATAAATATCAGAAAATATATATAAGTTGATAATAAAAGCCGACCCTCGCTGATCCTAAAAAATGGACCAAAGAGCAACCGCAAGAGATCTCAGTAAAATCGAGAGACCAAGAAGGGGATGAATGAGGCCATGATTGCAAAGAATAGAGAGGGAACGAAGGCCATGGAAGCAGCACCTGCCTCCATTGTTGGACTGGGAGATGCTGCGGTCACCTCTGCTGCTGCTACTCCCCATTATCATCACAACGGCCAAGAGAGCCGAAAATGCGAACTTGCCTGCCCCTGCCATTCTCGCTTACGCTCAAAACAGCTAATTGGTATGTGGAAGAGCCAAAACCCTCTGCCGAGCAAATCTGAATCTCAGAACAGACCACCACAAATTCGAAGCCTAAATCTCCTTGTTTGAGGTTCGAACACTTGACCAGAATGGACCGAGAAATGTGAGATAACAGAATCGCGCGCGGGTGACCATTTCGAACCGGCCATAATACTCCCCGCATGAATTCCAGCTCGTCGCTGATCGGTCAGGGATGTCAAGCGGCATTCAGATTTTTTTGTCAGGGAATGTCAGGGCTGTCAGGGGAGGGTGGCGGAGAAAGAGGGTGGCGGTGCTAGGAGATGGTGGTGGAGGATGGAGAGTTTACCGATCGCCGAAGCCGGACGATTTTCCGGCCGGTGCCGGAAAAAGGGCCATTCTACAGCCTAGGTAGACTACTCCGTTATTCAAAGGATTGCGTGAAATTCATGGTAATGAATTCCATGAATTCATGTTGAAAAGACTGGTCCCTGTGGCTGGCGATATGACGAAACAAAATCTTGGAATTGAAAAAGATATGGTCGATGTGCTTACAAGGGAGGTGGACATTATTGTCAGCTCGGCAGCCAACACAACATTCGATGAAAGGTTGTTGTATTATTTGTTTGAATAGTGTTAATATTTGACTTCATTTGAATAGTGTTAATATTTGACTTCATTTTAATATCTGGATTCTGTGCAATCTGCTAACCATAGATACAACTAAGAGCACCATCTGTTGCAGATACGATGTCCCTTTGGACACCAACACAAAGGCAATTATTCGCCTTCTAGAATTCGGCAAATGCTGCAAGAAAACCCAACTTTTGATGCACATCTCTACTGGTAACTCATCGATTTCATCCTCCGTTTCAACCTAAATTATTTATCGATCTCATCGTTGTTGGTTTATTTCATTCCAGCATATGTCAACGGGCAAAGACAAGGCCGAGTACTGGAGGAGCCATTTCAGATGGGGTATAGTATAGCTAACGAGAAATCGATATGTGTTCCACCTCTGGACATCCAAGCTGAATTTCATTTAGCAAGCAAAGCTCTAGAAGATTTTGAGATTGAATTTTCAGATCTCCAAAACTACAAGTTGAAGAAAGGGAAGGTTGCTCAAAGGATGAAAGATTTGGGAATGGAAAGGTGACATTATAACGATAGCTGTGAATTCTCCTTTCCTTTCATGGTGTAACCATAGCCACATCTTTTTTCTTGGAACATAGGATAAAATTTTCCTAGAAGTTGAAAGTTATAAGCAATTTGCTTATATAATTTCCATAGAAGTTGACATTAGTGTTTTACATGGGTTAACCTTAGTGTTTTAAAAGAAATAAATTATTGATTTATCTTTGTGTAAAGGCTATCAATATGGTTTCTTCCCAAGGTTGGAATTTGACTTCAAAAAATTTCGTTCTTTCTTTCAATCTTGTTCCTTTTTTTTATTATCTCTGTAACATTGATCATCGTGTCCTTCATATTAATATAGTAAAACCTATTCAACTTTGATAAAAGTATTCAATTTCAATGTCAAATCCCACCATATCTCAGTAGGTGTTCGCTATTGGAACGCTGTTTTTCAGGGCAAGATCATACGGCTGGCAGGATACTTACGTGTTCAGCAAGGCAATGGCGGAGATGGTAATATGCGATGGCAGGGAAGATTTACCCGTAGTTATTGTTCGTCCGACTGTTATTGAAAGCACATACAGTCAACCTTTTCCTGGATGGATCGAAGGCCACCGGTATGTTATAATCATTTGACGAATCTCACCGAATATTAATACACATAACAAGAGCTAAATCGAATATTTAAATCGCAGAGTGTTGGATCCAGCCATTACGCGCTATGGCAAAGGTCAATTACCTTGCTTCTTGGCCGATCCAGATACTGTGCTCGATCTGGTTAGTAACTATATCACAATATGGAAAACTGTTTCTGAAGTACTTGAGTATCCTTTTTCTATATTGGTAAACCTTTCCGCAATAATCACATCAGAGATATTGCTAGATGGTTCGAAAATCTTAATAAAAAGAATGTGATTATTGCCGAGAGAAAGATTTTCCAATATTCAAAGTATAGATCACATCAACCTAAATTTTTATAATCCTTTTTTGTTCGATTCAAATTACAGATACCCGTAGACATGGTTGTAAATGCAACTTTATCAGCCATGGCAAAACACGCGGAAAAGAGTAGCGTAAAGGTTTACCACGTTGCTTCTTCGGTGGTAAATCCCTTGAGAATCGGAGACCTTACAAAATTAATATTTCTAACATTTTAAATGTAATCCTTACATTGATAACAGAGGAAACCTAGTCAGATTGCTGCAGCAAGTTACCTGCGTTAATACTATGGAGAACTACAGGCAGGCTTTGGAAACGGTTTTTACTTCACAGAACAATGTAAGTTGTAAAGGCATTTTGTATTTATTTAAACTTTAGATTGCATATCTAACCCAATAGTCTTCCTTCAGACACCTGGGTTATCATCATCAACTGCAGAGTATATCTTACAGCAATTGGAGTACATGGCCAAGATCTACAAGCCGTATACATTCAACAAAGCAAGGAGTACATGGCCAAGATCTACAAGCCGTATACATTCAACAAAGCAAGGTAATCAAGAGCGGACTGAAAATAATTAGTTTGTGAATGGAAATTAAATGAGTTAGGTTGTATATGTTCCTCATTAAATTTTCGATAGGTTAATAATCTTATTTTGGACATATAATTTCTACTTATTTAATACCCATTATAAATGAGTTGCCATCAATTACCTCCTAAGTAAACAAATTTGCTTTTTCATGAGGATATATAAATAAACATATTTTAATATCCATAATTATTTGTATATCCACAGTGGCTCATCATTAGGATAGATCAGTCATTGTGTAAGACAGATCTGTCTTACACAATCACTGATCTATCCTGATGATAAGCCACGGTGGATGACTCAAAAAGTCGATGCAAACAATTATAGATGCGAGAACTCCGAAAGAAAACTACACACAAAGCACTGATCACAGAAGCCTCAAAACAATATTTTAATATGTTTATGTAACACGCAAATATATAAAAAAAACATATTTTAATATGATTCTGTAGATTCGATATCTCGAATTTGGAAACGCTGTTCCAAGAGCTCTCTGCAGAGGAGCAAGCGAGTTTAGGATTTGATGTTAAGAATATCCAGTGGGAAAATTACATTGCAAATATTCATATTCCTGGACTTCGTCAATATGTCTGGAAAGGACGCGATGGAGCAAAATGCCTTGCAGAAATCTAGTGCCACTAATTTCTAAGCCGACTATGAAAATAATAGAAGAATAATCTAATAAAGATACATATCCATGTATCTCACGAAAATATTCAAATTCTTCGTGTACTTTAATAGTAAATGACTCCTGTTATAGTCTATATTTCGATACCTAAGTAATGGTAAATAATATTGCAGTCAGCAAAATCATTTTGGTAGTCGTATTAATTGTATGGCAACTATGTGTTGAAATATAATTTCAACTGCAAGTTTATTTTATTTGCGATGCAATCTATCGCATATCGCAAATCGCAACTCACCTTGTCACCCTTCGATATGTGTTGTGTTTTCTGGCGATTGCGATGGTGCGATGCGATCCGATCACATATCGCAAATCGCATCATATGTGTGTGCCCCAATTTTGTGTTCCGACCAAATGGGATTCTGCGATGCGATTTAAATGAAGTCAATGGTTGAAGTATAGGCCAGCATTAAATGAAATTTTACGTGAAGTAAAAGTTTTTACTTACCGCCGTCAGTAAAACAGTAAATGCTATTTACTGTAGGTTGGTAAGTTTTGGTGAAGTTTTTAATTTTATTTCAGTGGGAGTATGGGCACAAGTAAAAGCTGGTAAAATCATTTAATTTTATTGTTTTTTATTTTACGGCAGCTTGGCAAGTGAAAACGTATGTAAATCTTTTTGTTGTCATATATATTGTGTAATGTTTTTTTTGGTAAGTGAGAGAGTGAAGAGGGGAGACGCAGCAGCGCCCATGTAATAGAATTGTAATACACAGCAGTGTAAATTGTGTTGTAATGCACAGCAGTGCGAAGAAGTGAAAATATAGAACGCAGCAGCGCGTGAATGAAAAAGAAAGGCAGCAGCAGCAAAATAGAATATACAGCAGACACAGCAGTCTGAGTCTTTTGTTTTGTTTTTTTTGTAAATCCCTCTGTGAGAGAGGAAGAACCATAGTTTGTAACAGCAGTTTTTATTAATGAATAGAAATTTGTGGTGTGTGTGAAATCTCTGTCTGCTCAAAGAAATTTTAAAGCTTCCCTGTGCTAAGATCCTGTGTGTTTAAAACAGAGCATTGTTCTCTGTTATGTAGTTTGTTTGTTTTTGGGATTTTGACAGAAAAATCCCCAACAGTGGTATCGGAGCTAGTCTAGGCTCTTTGAAGGGTTCAAAGAAGCTGAAGGAATGATTCTTACTGCAACAACTTCTCTAGCAGTGTGAAGATTCAGGCAAAAGAATCCAAGGTATTTCTCTTAAATACTTGACTGTATTTTGAAGTATAGTTAAGAGTGCAAAAATGGCTGGCACAAGCACCAGCAATAGCATGGGTATGCAGCTCCCATTATTTGATGGTAAAAACTATGATTATTGGGCAATAACAATGAAAGCCTTGTTTGCTTCCCAAGATTTATGGGAAATAGTTGAGGATGGTTTTGAACAACCAGCAGATGAAAATGAGTTTAATGCATTAACTCAGGGAGAAAAGGATATGTTAAAGAGCCGCAAGAAGAAGGACTCAAAAGCCCTCTTCTTCTTGTATCAGGCAGTGCATGGAAGCGTGTTTCCAAGGTTAGCAGCGGCTAAGACATCCAAAGATGCATGGCAAACTCTTAAAACGACCTATCAAGGCATGGAGAAAGTGAAGACAGCAAAACTACAGTTGCTGAGGAAAAATTTTGAGAACCTGTGCATGAAGGAGTCAGACAATATTGACTCATTCTTCACTCAAGTAATTGGCCTGGTCACACAAATAAGATCTCATGGAGAGATACTTGAATAAAGGAGGATTGTGGAGAAACTATTGAGGTGCCTACCCTCAAGGTTCCATGTGATTGTCACCACCATAGAAGAGACAAAGGATCTCTCAAACTTTTCAGTTGATGAGCTTCATGCATCACTGATCACACATGAACAGAGGTTGAGTAGAAATGAAAACTCATCTCTAGAGCAAGCCTTCAAGACCCAGATGTCCTTTGGAAGAGGAAGAGGTCAAGGCAGAGGAAACAAGAGAGCAAGAGGCAGAAGCCAGAACAGAGGCGGAAGGAACAGTCCAGTGAATGCTCAAGGAAGAGGCAGCAATCCAAATCAGAACCAAGGTCAAGGCAGCAACCAACAAGGAGGACAACATCATGCTCAAGGACAAAGGTATGAAAAACCCAATGTCCAGTGTTACTATTGTAAAAAATATGGGCATTATGCCAGTGAATGTAGAAAGAAGCAGCATGATGTGAGTAATAGATCTAATGCTAATATTACTAGAGAAAATGTCAGCCAAGATAATGTTTTGTTAGCTTGCAATATGGCTGAAACAAATAGTGAAGACATATGGTTTCTAGACTCCGGTTGCAGCAACCATATGATAGGAAACTTAGCCCTGTTTTCTGCTTTAGATCAAAGTGTGAAGTCACAAGTCACACTTGGGACTGATAGCAAAATTTCTGTTATGGGTAAAGGAGAAGTTAAAATATTTACAAAGCAAGGAGAAAGGAAAACCATAGCAGATGTCTATTATGTTCCTGGAATGAGATGTAACCTCTTGAGTATTGGACAGCTTGTTCAAAAGGGTTACAATGTTTTCTTTGAGAATGATGTATGCACCATCATGGATATTCCACCCAGTAAAAGATGTATTGTTGAAGTGAAGATGACAAGGAACAGAATGTTCCCGCTCAGAATAAGGGCAGATTTGAAAAACAAAGATGCAATGGCAGCAGTTACCCAAGAGGCTTTCCAAAGCCAACCAAAGGATGAAAATTGGTTGTGGCACTTGAGATTTGGACATCTCAACTTTGGAGGTCTTAACTTGTTGAGCAGAAAAGGAATGGTAAGGGGATTACCATTGATAGAGAAACCAGACAGCCTTTGTGAAGGTTGCATATTGGGGAAACAACACAGAGAAAGTTTTCCAAGCGGGAAAAGCATAAGGGCGAAAGCACCCTTAGAAATTGTCCACTCAGATTTATGTGGACCAATGAAAACCCCATCTTTAGCTGGCAGCCAATATTTTCTATCATTCATTGATGATTTTACAAGAAAGACTTGGGTTTATTTCTTGAAGAACAAATCGGAAGTGTTTGAAAAATTCCGAAATTTCAAAGCACTTGTGGAAAATCAAAGTGGGTTGCGTATTAAAGTCTTGAGAACAGACAGAGGAGGTGAGTATATCTCCAAAGAATTTTTATGTTTTTGTAGAGAAAATGGAATTCACAAGCAATTCACAGCAAGGTACACCCCACAGCAAAATGGAGTTGCTGAAAGGAAGAACAGAACCATTATGGATATGGCGAGGAGCATGTTGAAGGCAAAGCATTTGCCAAATGATTATTGGGCTGAAGCCGTAAACTGTGCAGTATATATTTTGAATAGGTGTCCTACAAAAGCTGTGATGAATAAAGTGTCGGAAGAAGCATGGAGTGGGAGAAAGCAAGGAGTCACCCACATGAAAACTTTTGGATGTGTGGCTTATGCACACATTCCTGATCAGCTAAGGAGGAAGTTGGACAGCAAAGGGGAGAAATGTATCTTCATCGGATACAGTGAGGAATCCAAGGCTTACAGGTTGTATATCCCATCCACCAAGAAATTCTTTGTGAGCAGAGATGTTCAGTTCATTGAGGAGGAAGCTTGGGATGGAAGCATAGAGAAAACAGTTAATGTTAAAAACTGTTTGTCTCATGATGAAGATGATGAGGAAATGGTAGAAATACATCCCCAAACAGCAGCGCCAACACAAGGACAGCAAGGAACACCCTTGAGGAGAAATGAGAGTGCTTCTCCAAGCACACCACAAGGAGGAAATTCAAGTGCATCTTCAAGCACTTGCACACCAAGTGAAAGAGGTAAGAAATTCAGAAATTTAAGTGACATTTATAATGAAGGAATGAATTCTTTGTTTGCATTATATTGTCATGTTGATGATCCTATTCATTTCGAAGATGCTATTAAAGATAAGAAATGGATAGAAGCTATGGATGAGGAGATGAATCCCATAGAAAGAAAAAAGACATGGGATTTGGTTGAGCTACCAAAAGGTAAAGAAGTCATTAGAGTCAAATGGGTCTATAAGATCAAGTGCAATGCTGAAGGCAAAATTGAAAGGCACAAGGCAAGACTTGTTGTCAAAGGATACAAGCAGTAGTATGGGAGAGATTATGAGGAGACTTTCGCACCGGTTGCAAGAATGGAAACCGTGAGAGCAGTGCTATCCATAGCAGCACAAAACAAATGGAAAGTTTACCAAATGGATGTGAAGTCGGCATTCCTAAATGGAGTATTAAAGGAGGAGGTTTACATTGAACAACCTCTAGGCTATGAGAAGAAAGGCCAAGAGCACAAAGTGTGCAGATTGAAGAAAGCTCTTTATGGGCTGAAACAAGCGCCAAGAGCGTGGTACAGTAGGATAGATTCCTATCTACTGGAAAATGAATTTGACAAATGTGAGGGAGAACCCACTGTCTACATCAAAGAAAAGGATGGTAAGATTTTAATTGTAGTCTTGTATGTTGATGATGTTATTTTTACAGGTAATGATGACTACCTCATTGAAAACTTCAAATCAGTCATGAAAGAGGAATTTGAGATGACTGACATGGGTTTGCTGAGATACTTCTTAGGAATAGAAGTAGATCAAAATGAAAATGGAATTTTTATCTCTCAAGCAAGATATGTAAATGATGTGTTGAGCAGATTTAATATGCAAGAGTGCAAAGCTGCAATCACTCTCACAGTAATGGGATTAAAACTCATCAAAGAGGACATCAGCAAGGATTTTGATCCTAGCTTATATAAGAGCATAGTTGGCAGCCTTATGTATTTAACTGCAACTAGGCCTGACATAATGTTTGCTGTTAGTTTGATTTCCAGATTCATGGAGAGGCCAAAAGAGGCACATTGGCAAGCAGCAAAAAGAATACTAAGGTATGTCAAAGGCACAAAAAGATTTGGCATTTTGTATACATTTTCAGAAAGTTCAGATTTAATTGTATACATAGATAGCGATTGGGCTGGAAGTGTGGATGATAGAAAAAGCACATCCGGTTACGTTTTTCACATGGGTTCAGGAGCAATTTCATGGGCTTCCAAGAAACAGCCAATTGTGGCGTTGTCTACAGCAGAAGCAGAGTACGTGGTAGCTACAGCAGCAGCATGTCAAGCAGTTTGGATGATAAGAATGTTGAGGAGCTTAGGCCAGGAGCAGGCAAAAACAACAGTGATTTTTTGTGACAATAGCTCAGCTATTGCGTTGTCCAAGAATTCTGTGTTTCACAAGCGAACGAAACACATTGATACAAGGTTTCACTTCATAAGAGAATTGGTGAACAACGGAGAAAACATTGCAACACTCAGGAACAGGTTGCGGATATTCTGACCAAGCCACTGGATCAGAAGAACTTTGAATCTTTAAGGAAGCGTCTGGGTATGATTGATAACCCAGCAGTTGAAATTAAAGGGGAGTGTTGAAATATAATTTCAACTGCAAGTTTATTTTATTTGCGATGCGATCTATCGCATATCGCAAATCGCAACTCACCTTGTCACCCTCCGATATGTGTTGTGTTTTCTGGCGATTGCGATGGTGCGATGCGATCCGATCGCATATCGCAGATCGCATCATATGTGTGTGCCCCAATTTTGTGTTCCGACCAAATGGGATTCTGCGATGCGATTTAAATGAAGTCAATGGGTGAAGTATAGGCCAGCATTAAATGAAATTTTACGTGAAGTAAAAGTTTTTACTTACCGCCAGTAAATGTCAGTAAAACAGTAAATGCTATTTACTGTGGGTTGGTAAGTTTTGGTGAAGTTTTTAATTTTATTTCAGCGGGAGTATGGGCACAAGTAAAAGCTAGTATGGGCACAAGTAAAAGCTGGTAAAATCATTTAATTTTATTGTTTTTTATTTTACGGCAGCTTGGCAAGTGAAAACGTATGTAAGTCCTTTTGTTGTCATATATATTGTGTAATGTTTTTTTTGGTAAGTGAGAGAGTGAAGAGGGGAGACGCAGCAGCACCCATGTAATAGAATTGTAATACACAACAGTGTAAATGGTGTTGTAATGCACAGCAGTGCGAAGAAGTGAAAATATAGAATGTAGCAGCGCGTGAATGAAAAAGAAAGGCAGCAGCAGCAAAATAGAATATACAGCAGACACAGCGGTCTGAGTCTTTTGTTTTGTTTTTCTTGTAAATCCCTCTATGAGAGAGGAAGAACCATAGTTTGTAACAACAATTTTTATTAATGAATAGAAATTTGTGGTGTGTGTGAAATCTCTGTCTGCTCAAAGAAATTTTAAAGCTTCCCTGTGCTAAGATCCTGTGTGTTTAAAACAGAGCATTGTTTTCTGTTCTGTAGTTTGTTTGTTTTTGGGATTTTGACAGAAAAATCCCCAACACTATGTTAATAAGGGGAATTCATAATTTGAGACATTCAATTGTTTCACTTTATATCATTCGTTTAGTTTTATGTAATTTTTTAAAAGTTCTATAGTGATAAAAACAAATAAAATTATTTAAATACATGTAAATAAAACTTTAAAATAATTAACTTACAATAAAGCGATAGTACTTAATTATATATGACTATTTTTTCAATATTGTATTTAAGAATTTTTAGGGTTAGGAGAATTGAAAGGTCTGGTTACTTGTTATTGGGATTGGGATGTTACCTGGTTTTTTAGTGCCTTATAGTTACACTTTGATTAATTTAGTAGAGTCTTTTAGATAAATCTACTAAAATTTTCATATATATATATATATATATATATATTATTTTTAAAATATTTTTATATTCTTAACAAATAAGATATACCTAATTATCTTTTCAATGTTGTTTTCATATTTTCTTGATCGTAAGTCCAACTATAGTTTTCTTGGTATAGAGAGTTGGATTTGTAACTATGTGTTATATAATGTAATGCTTTAATTTTTTTATTAAATATAAATTATATATTAATATAGTATAATATATAGATAAAGGTAATTTTTTTATTTAAATTTGGTAAATTAATTTCAAGAAAGAATGTGATTTTTTTATTTTTAAAAATGTATTTTTGAATGTATAAATAGACCTTTATTGTACTCGAATTTTATAGATTAGACAACTTAAACTCATATTTTTAAAAATCTTTTTAAAATTTTAGTTAAAGTTAACCAGAAAAAAATATCGTGAAAAAATGACATTTCATCTATAAGTTAGAGTAAGCCATTTATATTTTAGGATTTATAATATATATTAAAAAAATATTTTATAAATTATAAAATTATAAAAATTTTAATTATAAATTTTACATTTAATAAAAATAGATTTTTTTATATTTTTATTAGAAATAAATTATAATAATTTTTAGATTAATTTGTGCAACACAAATTTACAAATTTCCATTAATTTTAACATAATTATTAAATATGGTTATACCTCGGAAACACATTTACAATAATAATATGGATCAAATAAGTCTAAAATCAATGATTGCATTTTCTTATCAATTAATTTCCTGCTTTAATTTCAACAATCTACATTATTATTACAATGACAGAAGAAACTGTATTTTCAAATACATATTTAATAACTGCAATATATTACTATCACTAAACTAATTTCAAAGCCTTAAGAATATTTTGAATTATTTTTTTTTATCAATTATTTTTACAACAAATAGTTATATTGAAGAAATATTGTGAACACAAACATTGATGATGATGATGATGGTTAAAGTCCATTGAGACCAAACTTTGGTCTATCGGACCTAAAGAAACGAATTATTTAGTTTAATTTAAGATTTTATTCTTATGCTCAAAAAGCTTGGAGAGAAGCCTTCCCAGCTCACTGTAATTTTGACATCGTAAAAGGCTAGGAAGGTAAGTATTGCAACAGAGATTTTGAAACTAAGATCTAATGTGGGAAACTAAGATCTAATGTGGTTGTATGTGGGGAACTCTAAGAGGAAGTGATTTTCATCCTCGATGTTCGTATTCTCATAGAGATGGCAGAACCTTTCCATCCATGGTGTTTTAGGAACTGTCCAACGACCCGTTTCACTATGGAGCCCATGAGAGTTCGTTCTAATCTTGGCTATATTGACTTTCTTCTTTGAGCTAGTTAAAACAGAGAGATACTTCTGATCTTCTAGGGTGGGGTTGATGACCTCCTTATAATATCTTAATTTTCTTTTAGCTGCTAAATCTTTCTCACACCACATTTTTTCTTTGAACTTAGAAGTAACAATCTTTTTAATGTTATTAATGTTTTGCAATGCAACATTCTCATCGATCTCCAATGGTTTAACCAGGCCCTGGTGTCTTTATACCACCCTCGTTTGAGCCTTAGGTGGTTTTGGCTGGAATTTAAAGCTAGTTTAGGAAGTCTATGGTCTCCTATGTTATTGAGTTTGTGCTTGTACAACAGAAGCCTAGTCATAGCTAGGCTCTCTATAGGGAAAGACCCACTTCTATAAGGAAAATAGGATAGGGTGTGTTGCTTTTCATTTTGAGGTTATACGTTATGCTTCTAGATTTGCTCAATCTTTCTCCAGGATTCTCTAAAGATGCTACAACCCCAAACCTCACAATGACTAAAATTTCAAAAAAAAACTTCTTTCACACAACAGTGTAACATTAAATCACACAAAGACTATAATTTCAACATCTATTAATAACATTAATGGTTTCACTCAAAAAACAATAATATTTTCAAATACATATTTAATAATCTCTTAAAACAATCTCTCACTATAAAAAATAAAAATAAAACTTAACTTCAAAATATTAGAAATATTTTGAATTACATTTTCTTAACCATTAATTTTACAACAAATAGTTGTATTGAAAAAATATTATAAACACGACAACATAATAATATATTGAGTTATTGTTTGTTCTATCTATATATATATAATGATTATCTTATGAATTAAGGCTCAAATTATTTCATCTTAGCTTGATATGAAATGATGTCACACAGATTTCAGTACTTTCTTCGTAGATAATTTGGATATCTCAGTTATTTTATCTCATCTGCGACAAATGCTCTTGAGCCTTTTTTAAGCCCTTTAATAGGATATATTTTGAATATTTTATTAAAATATATAGTTTATTTATATATAAGAATATTCAAAAATAATTGTCATATATAAAATATATAAATATTTAATTAATGTATTATTATTAATAATATATATTTAAAATAAAATATATAATATAGTTTAAATATAAAAAATTTAACTTAATTTATTTTTTAAAATGATTAATTATTATAATCAAATACTTATTATATAAATAATTAAATAACATAATTTTTGAGACATGTTTTCACATCAAAATTCATTTGTCGAGGGAATTAGTAAATGTGGTTTCATTTGATGTGGTTCATGCTTGGGACAAGATGAAGAATCAGACCTTGGCAACAAATTAAATAGAGAGACGAGCATTCCAAAGGCTAGAAAGAAACAACTACTTTGGTCACGATTATAATTGACTCAAGGATGAAAATCACTTCCTCTTAGAGTGCCCCGCGTACAACCACATTAGAGCTCGGTTTCATAATCTTTGTTGCAATACTGACCTTCCTAGCCTTTTACCATGTCAAAATTATAGTGAGCTCGGGAGGCTTCTCTCCAAGCTTTTCAACCGTAGAAATAAAATCTCAAATCAAACTAAATATTTGGTTTCTTTAGGTCTGATAGACCAAAGTTTGGTCTCAGTAGACGTTAACCACCACCACCACCACCATCGCCATCATCATAATCATCATCATCTACATCTGACTCGACCAAAAGATAAGGAAAAATTAGATTTTTAATTAATTAATTAGTTAATTTGTTAGATTTATCTATTTTATTTAAATCGTTATGTAATTAAATATATCTGGATTTAGTTAATTAAAATTTTGCTAAGTAAGAACATTAAAGCTAATAAATAATTTATTATTTTCTTAATTTAATTACATATAAACTCATAATACTATAAGAAATATTATAGTAGCATCCAATATTAACTAATATGTTAATTTGATTACAAAGTTTATTTATATGTAACCAATTAAGTATTATTGTTACAGCTAAACAAATTCATATTAATACTAACATGTGAAGTATTAAGATAAAAATATAAATATTTATTAAATAATTAATTAATCAGTTAATTTGTTTATTTATTTTTATTTAACTACATATAAACCTATAATATTATAAAATAAAATATTAAATAAATAAATACCTTTAATATTATAAAATAAAATATTAAATAAATAAATACCTATAATATTATAAAATAAAATATAAAATAAATAAATAATTAGTTAATATAATTAGTACGTGATATTATTTATATGTGACCAAATATATATTATCCTCTTTAACAACCAAATAAAATGTTAATAATGAAATGACATGACCTAAATTTAGGTAAATTTAGGAACAAAATTTTCGTCAATCCCGGAGAACAATCTACCTAAACAATAAACTAGGTGTAGGACATTAACAACAAAAGAGCCTTTTGAATCATATTTTCCAACATCTTTTATAGTAAGCACTTCTCTTAGGTCTGGTGGATGCAAGGGTTATTTCATCTCATCCACGGTAACAAATGCTTCCGACCAAACTCAAGAAACTCCTTAACAAATATTTTCACTCATTTGAATACATTTTAAAAAATACTCATCATTTATTGAAATATGAGTAACAATTACTGTAATTAAGTAGATTGTAGTTTGTGTACACATTTTAAGAATTTCTTCACTCAGGGGAATACTTGTTAAAAAATACTCATCGTTTATTGAAATACTGTAATTGTCAATTAATTAAGTAGATTGTATTTTGTGCACACTTTTTTTAATGATTTTTTCTTGAAAATTAAATATCATTCAGATTTGATTTTTAGAATTAATACACTTTCCAAAGTACACAACAAATTATATTTTTTTGACTTATTATATCTTTAAAAATACGCAATAAATATGGCTGATTCAGAAATTTTTTAAATATATGTAGTTTATTCTTTACAACTTTATAACAATTATATTTCATATTAAGTTCATAGGAGTGTTTATTTTGGAATAGGGTTTTTACAATTTTAAATTAATTATCAATCATTATTAATGGATGGTAGGGATTTAATGTTCATTAAATATCTTAGAATATTTTTACTAGTAGTCATAAATAAAATATTGAAATTTATCTTAAAAATAGATATGTCATAGATAAAATATTGAAATTTATCTCAAAATTAGGTATGTCCTTTATAGTTTTAATTAAATTGATTAATTCAAAAAAATGTCATATGAACATGAGTTATGGTTTTTTGGGCATGTAAAAATGTAGAAATAGTAAGTCACCATATTGGTCATGGGATAAGAATAAAGTCTATTTACAAATTAAGAATCTCCATGGTTAAGAATATTGTTACATGTTTTTTAAAATGTATATATATTTAACTCATATATTATTATTATCATTATTATTATTATTTAAAATAAAGTTATAATTTAGTTAATTTTTATATAATAATAAAAAAAATCTTAGTATGTGAGATATATCATGAGGTGAGTATTTTGATGTCTATTGACTCTTATCAACCATTAATAATATTATTTTAAGTATATATTATGTGTAAAATTATGTCAAAGTTTTCATTTTATGATTTAAGGTTTAATTGCACATTAAACATGGAATGATATTGGGTGATCTTAGTAAGGGTATAAAAATCCAATTAATTAAGTAGTATTTGTTAATTTTATTTTTAATTTTAAATTAAAAAATTGAATTTTATATTATTTTAATTTTACTTAATTAATTTTTAAAATTTGACATAGTTTTATTTAATATTATTTCTTCTGATGTTTATGGTTGCAATAATGACAAGGAAAACATAATCGTACATAACATTGGTAACAAATGAAAGTGAAATTTGTTAAAGAGGATTGAACATTGTAGGTGCATGTTGGCTTAGCTTTTCATTGAAAAAATTTAACCATGTAATACAAAATAAAAATAATAAAGCTCTTTATTTCATGAAAGGACTCAGTTTATCTGAGATTGTTTCAATGCATCCTCACTAGCCTTGCAGCAAATTGGTATGTGAGCGAGACAACTCATTCCCATGACATATTTGAATCCTTAGCTTGATCATTGCCCACTTTTTTCTAGCTCCCAGTACGTCATGACATGGGGTTGGAATTATTGACCCATTTTCGCCAAACAACTTCCACCCACATCTCAGACCATATTCATGAATGGAGAAAATTTCATAGTTTATGTAAGGTCTATGTCACACTAACCCTTCTTCTGGATTCCTTTTTGAAATATCTTTTGCCCACAATTACAAAATATGTAGTGACAATTCTGCCACAAACAGAGGAAGAGGCCATTAGAAAATCTCGACAGTTTGAGCTTATCTATACTTAGTCACGATACCTTTACTTTGTACTCCCTGATGCTCCTCACTTGCAATATTTTGGACAGGATAAACCTGGAGCGTTAAATGTTGCAAATGGTTTGATTGGGAACTTTTCCCAAACAAACCGACAGTACTTTCCACTACCCTGGAATCATGTGCGGTCTACAACCTCACTTCCAATCGTTTGGTAGGCAACCCAAACCCTTAGTTCCATCTAACCTTGGGTTCTATCCCAATTAACTTGTGCCTCCTTAGAACCCTACACGTTAATATTTCCATTTATATATATCTATATATATATGCCCAAAAATCACTCAATTAGCCTTTTCTCTCTGCATTAGTTGATTGCCTTCCGGGTGGGTCCCACTAGACACATCATCCCGCTTACCCTCTCCCGACGATTCCCAAACTGTACACTTGGTTATTCGTCAGACTCTTTACACCGGGCTTACAAGGACAGTGATTCCCTCGCACCTCCTCCTAATAGGCACAAACATGTCCATAGATCACTATTGTCACAGGTTCACATTATCCCGACACATCGTCTTTTGTGATGACTCTTTATTCTGTTGGGAACAAAACGTCAGGTTGACCTGGTTGTGGGTCCTCCCTCCACCAATGAGAGATTTTTCAGGCTTGCATGGATGACCACGTATTCGACCCTTGTCATCTCATTTGGTCCCTTCCGGCGCATACCAAAAGCATCCTTTACCTCCCGTCAGGTTTCACTTATCAGGCTTGCGTGGATGGTGGGGCCATATAGTCCCTTCTCTCATTGGTCTGTTGCGATAGCTCTCGACTTCCACTACAACTTATGCCACTTCATCTCGCTTCCTTTACCCTTAAGCCTCCTTTTCGACTCCCCTTATTTTTTTGGGTCATATCATTGGGTTGACTTGGCTAGTGAGACCCTTCTCCACCAACCGGATATGTGCGTACTACCGTGTGGTATGACTTACATCATAATGTTGGTTTCCTCTCGACGCTTCTCCATTAAATCCCACTTTATGCCTTTGGGGTGAACTTCGTCGGGTTGACTCAAAAAGTGGGCTACTCCCCGACCAATAGCGTCATGACAATGGTGTGGGCCCAGCTACATACCCCTTTTGCATTATCCCACCAAGATTTTCCTGGCGTTTTCCATTGCACCTTCATTCCATTCTTTCGAGCTAGACGTCTAGGCTTATGTGGGTTGTGGGTCAACCCTCCAGCCAATAGCAACATCGTTGGGCACACATCATCTTGTCGCATCTTGTTCCGTCATCCCTGTGCTTTAATCTTGGTTCTCCCTTGCTTGCGCCTTTAGAGATGTTCTAGGGAGAAACCTTTGGGTTCTATCTCCAGGCCATGTCAACACTCTTATGACCAATCGGGTGAGGCAAAAATTGGTTGTGACAATGGAAGGTATCCATGGCTAGTGGTTGATCTATGAATGGATAAGGTTGCCTGATATTTTCTTATAAGTACAAAGCTTGATCCTTCTGTACCGCAACAAGTTTTCCTTCTCATTCTCTATCATGGCTTGGCTAAGGGTCTTTGGGCCTACCTCATGCGACATCTCAGATGGGGATCTCCGCGACCGCCCCAAGTACAAGCTCTACTACTGCATAGACTTCCTCGAGTCACTCTTCTCGACCATGGTTCTATGTAAGGGGTCTGGAAGACTTCGAGATCCACATCAAAGATTCATGTTGATGTCATTGGTTTATTAAGGTGTTCCATGGTGTTACCGCTCCTGATCTTGGTCGAATCCAACCCCAAGGAGTTCTTGACCCGCCTACATTCCCTGTTTTTGGACAGGGAATCCCACGCATGTCAGCGTAGGTGCTCCTGCAACACTTACCTACCACAGGCTTGGTTTGAGATCCTAATAGGTATCCACCTCGCTTGCCACATATTGTCAGTACCAGAATCAATGTTGATCCTGTAAGCATCTCTATGGAGCTATGCAGAACCTTTTGGTGCCTCACCGAAGACACTAGGATTCCAACGAAAGAGATCTAGCATGTTGAGAATGCAAGGTTGAAGAACATTTAGGTAAAGATAGTGGGCTCATCTGGCTCCAAGGGAAACAACCCTTAACATTAATGAAATTTTTTACATGTGGAAAAACATCTTGTAACTTAAGTAATAAGATGTTATAAGCAAATGCAGACCCTGCCAAGTAGAGGACCTACATGTAACCCTTTCATATCAATAAAAAATGCCTCTGAGCCTACAATTTTCAAGCTTCTTTCCAAGCTCGTATGACTATTTCTACGACCTATATCTATTATTTTATGTTATTTATTTATGTGTTGCTTTCAATACAATTAAGCGTTTCATTTAAAATAAGGTTCAGCTTAGAAATATAACATAATCCTTATTCTCATGTGGTTGTGTACATAGTTTATACATTAAATATTTTGTGTTTAACATCATTAAGCTTAATCACACAACATTTTATTTCCAGCTTTAGAAGCTCATCGTTACATATTTCATTATAAGTTTCATCCATTTCAAAGAAGTGACACACACACAGATATGTTAGACACGTCCATCAGTGACATATCCCCACAGAGGGGTAACCACATGTTCAATCATTAACAACACAAATGCAGTCCTAAAAATCTTGAACCCTTACAATTAGAAATGCATCATACATTCATCAACAAATAAACAAGTATAAGCAGATACTTATCTTTGAATTTGTAGGGCATTTGAGTCTAGGAAAAGGACTCTCCACCCAACCATGGACAATTGCATCCACACATACTTGTAGCTATCACTTTTGAGGTAGGTTGCAAATTATAGGTGGGGTGTTTGCTTAAGGGATTAAAACACCAACTTCCAGTTGAAACAAGGACTCCAGAGGAGCTTTTTCCTCAATTCCACCAGCTGAGTGGCGCTTATTTTTTCAACACAGGGAGTCTAGAGGTACTCTTCCTCACCCCCAAGTGCACTCATAGTGATTCATCTTGATCCAAAAATGGATCCTGGATAAGCCTCTAAATCTTCAAGTCTTCAAAATTTCCTAAAAGGTCAAAACCATCGCAAAAGGAGAAGTTTTAGACTTATCAAATTACACTATCGGGACCCAAAAATATGAATAAATGGCAGAAATGAGGCCTATTGGAGGCTTGAACAATGAGTGAACAGAAGTCGTCAGATCTGGCTGATCAACGGTCCAGATCCGATCGGCAATTACAATCGGCAGTGGCTATCGGAGGATATCGGAGCACAACCTATGGTTATTACGATCGCGACATCGCAATCGGTGATTGCAACGGAGCGATATCGCAAGCAGCGACCATAACAGAGCGCTACCCTGGCCCGGGGCATGAGCGATTTGCGATAGCGACAAGTTGCATCGCGATATCGCATCAATGCATTACAGCGGAGCAAGGATATGTTATATATATATATATATATATATATCTATGCAATGCGATTGGCCGGACCCGACGACAATATGAACCAGGTTTAATATATTTTGAAATCCGCCGAAAGGCATTTTTTTATGTATGTTCTATATTTCGCTATTAAAAGAAATACAAAGGGGAAGCGCGATGTGATGAAGTCCAGACCCAAAGGGGTTTTGGAATGAAAACGAATAATATTTGAAATCCGTCATAAGCCATTTTTGCGGTGTTTTCACAGTTTTAATGAAATTTTAAATTACAAAGGGAAACCTTGGAACAAGGCATTGGCGACTTGCAATAGCAATTATGGGCGGACCCAATTATGAAAATTTGAAGTCCGGGAACAGTGTTTTCTACGGATTTTCCCTTTGTTAGTGTATTTTCCCTGTGTAAGCCGGGAATGCCAAAATTTGGGGATTTCAAGCGCCAATGACCCATTCCGTTATGGAATAGGTGGCATCCATCCCTGAGGGTGTTTAGAAATGATTGCTAACGCTCAGAGAAGGGATTTGAGCGGACCAAAGCGGGAAGACAGAGAGCCCGAAAGGGAAAACAAACAAACAACGTCGATTTGGCTTAAAAGCCATGAATGTCAAAGACAGAGGGGGCTGAGTTGTTGTTGGTTGTTGTTGTTGATTATTGAGGGTTTGCTGCTGAAGGTGAAGCCAAAGCAGGAAGCTAAGGTAAAAGAGGTAGCGCAGAAGAAAAAGGCAGCCAAGGGAATCACGTGGAAACCAAGTGAAAAGCCAAGAGGGCTTTGAACTGATAGAGGGCATAAAGAAGCTAGAGCTGAAGAGCCAGAGAGCCAGAGCCAGAGCCCAAGAGCCAGAGTTAGAGCCAAGAGCAAGTACCAAGAGCCAAGAGCCAAGAGCCAGAGGGAATAACACAGTGTCTGAACCCATTGTTTTTGTGTAAAACAGCAGGAGTTAAGCCAAGAGCTTGTAAAAATGACTTATACCATAATCCCAGAGAGCCTAGTTGAATTAACTAGAGCTCATGGAGATGTAGCCCAAGAGTTGTGGGTGAACTCCAAATTAATATTGTTGTTCATGTGTCTGCTTTATTGCTGCATTACCTCTGCTACTTTATTTACTGTTATGTATATTTGTATATCAGTTTGAGCACATCAGCTTACAGCACAACAATGAAATTTAAAGCATATAATCAGCTTAAAAAAAACATAAGCATACACTATATTGTCAAGCATTTTTAATTCCGCACTGGATTATCATTAAGACTTGGGAAAATTTTAAAGCTTTAGAAGTGGCAGAGGTTCTTGTAAATTAGACAAGAAGCCTAAGTGCCCCATTTTCAGATCACATCCCCTCCTAGGGAGTCCAGAATCCAGTGTAACAATATTTCAGTAACCACAATTCTTCAATCATGTCTTCCTTTGATAATGCTTCAGGATGGCCTCTTCCCAAGTTGTTACAAGGCTCTAAAGTCTATTATCTCAACCTACATCCTCCATGGAACCAAAGTTGTTATAGGGCTCCAAATATTCTATCCCCACCCACAGCCTCTAGGGACCCAAGTTGTTACAGGGCTCGAGAGACCTCTGTCTCAACCTACAGCCTCGAGGGACCCAAGCTGTTACATGGCTCCAAGTATACTATCTCAACCCATAGCCTCTGGGGACCCCAATTTGTTACAGGGATCTAGAGACTAGCAGCTCAACCCACAACCTCCATGGAACCATAGAACCAATCCCCTTCTCTTCTCTTTAGATTTTCTTGCTCATTTTCTCTCACTGGATGCTCAAACTCCTTTACCTTCTCTATGTTTTCCTCTTGCATGCCTTCTAATGCTTCTAGCCTTATCTTGGGAAATAGTGTCCCTCTTGATGTATTTTTCCTTGTTTTGTGTTTTTTTTGTGTCCTTGTGACCTGCAATGCGCAGACCCTCTACTGGACTTTGTGTCCTCTTTTCTTGTTGTTGTTTCTTAAGAAACATGGGCTTGCATACTTTCTCTTACAACCCATTTAATTCAAGAAATAGTCTCTTAAATTTCTGCACCAACTAGTTTTTAATGGTTGTCCTAAAATTCGGGTTTCTTAATTCTCTACAAAAGAAACCACAATATCCCAAGCAAGCCATCCTCCCCATCTCTGGAATCTGTGTCCCTTTGTCTCAGTCCCTTCTTTTTCAATTTCATGCATAGCAAAATATTTTTACAATGTTTTTTAAGAGATAACCATGGGTGGGGTTGTCACAGTCCCCTCCCCTTTAAGGGAACACTATCCTCAGTGTTCATCTACACATATGCAACACCAAAAACAAAACACAACACATATTGTTTAATGGAGCTTTATACACACAACTCTATATGGTATTTACAATCATATACACACTTACTTTAACCAGCAAATAAGAAGGGATAACTACCTTTCATGGCATCAGTCATTTCCCACATGGCCTCCTCTATCCCAAAGTGCTTCTCCTACACCTTGACTTGCTCTATGGATCGATTCTGGAGCATGAGACTCCTCTGGCCTAGAATGCACATTGGCTCTAGCTAGAACTCTCCCTCTAGTTCCACCTATAGCACAGACCAATTAATCACACGATTAGAATATTGTACATATATTTTAAGTAAAGAAACATGGAAAACATCATGAACTCTAACGAAAGGATGTATAGGCAGCCTATATGCCACTGGTCCAATGAAGATAAAGAAACTAAAAGAATAAAACATTATAATACATCCCATACTCATTATGTGGTAATCCCAAAGTGCATGAGAGGTAGAAAGTTGAGAAAACTCTTGATCAAACACCAAATAAAGGCACAACCATATCAAAGTGAACTACAACGGTATTCATTACATCAACCATAAGCATAGTGTCTACAAGTTTGCCGATCTATGAAGACACCAAGCTGATTGTAGACAAGGACATCAAGTTGAAATGGCAAGAGGTCAATGATGCATTTGCAAGAACATTTGGGGAAGACCTCGAAGACCGCCAAGTCTATGTGAAAATTCACAAGTCCGGCTTGTACCGAATTGCATGCAGGTATCCCGTGTTCCATACACGAACATGATACATTGGATCTTCTCGCACATTGATCCTAAGATGATGACATTGAGCAGTGCCAGCAAGATGGAGATTTCTACCTTCAGGGCATAGGATTATGAACAGATGTATCATATATCGAAGCCAGTGTTCACCATGGAAACACCCTTCAACATACCCAACAGTAATGCCAACTCCAGGGATATCTTAAACAACTTGGTGAAGGAGCCGAGAAAATTCAGGATGACACGCAACCAGGTTTACAAGACGAAGATACTACAGAAGGCGTATCAATACTTGGTCATCTTTGCATGTCGCTTGTATGGCCAAGAGAGAGCGGAAACCTTCCCGCAGAGTTGGTGATCGTGTTGGACCAACTGGCCAGTGAAGGCAAAGCATGCAACTAGTCCGACATGTTGGCTCATAGGCTGAAAGAACAGGTAGCAAGAGCTCGACAGCCGCCCAAAGGTCAGCAAGCAAAAATCTACATGTCTGCTTACATCTTGGATGCAATCTGTGCCTGTCAGGAGTTCTCAGGCTTGAAGTGCGCATGGAAATCAGTGGAGACCTTTGTGAACACTTATTGTAAAATGTTGTCCGAATGCAGCTTCATAGGAGTTATCACATAGTTGTCCGATCATTTTTTCACCCTAGTGTACAAGATGATATTTGAACAGGAGCCACCCCGCATGTCGAAGGTAGTAATGGAGGAACTAATCGATATAGAATATTGGTATGCCTCGCCGTCCAGCACCTTCATACAAATGTACAACGTAGAGAAGCCTCCACATTTTCTACCAAAGTTTGACTTGGACAAGCTCGTCATGCACGAAGTATCATACCACATCTTGGCAGGATTGTCAGCTAGGCTGCACTGGAAGAAGAAGGCACCTCGACCCTCTCTTCCATTGCATATCGGGTTATACGAGATACAGAATTTCAAGCATGCAAATATCGAAGCATAAGAGATCAAGAAATATCCATTCGATGCCTGAAGCTACAATCTGTATGACCCGCATTGTTTCATAAAAGATCACTGCACGAGAGTACAGTTTCAGTGGATCCACGGGGCATGTCATTGGGCGGAGGAAGACCCATCGAGATATTGTTACAACTTCTCCAAACCCAATGAACCGGTCGGCATCGTTGTGGAATGGTTAGCAAAGCAGAATCTAGAAGAGCACCAGCAACAGCAGCGGCAGAGGTAAGCATATTAGCGCGTGACAAAGGCAAGAGGAAGATTGTCGACAACATGTAGGAGGAACAAAGCTGCAAGTTCAGAGCAGACCCACTTGTGCAGAAAGCATCTTTGGCAATAGAGGCGAAGAGGCAACAGTACGACAAGAGGAATGTGCAAAGGCAGATAGAAAAACGTAGAATGGAGGAAACGGAGAAGGAGTTGCATGAGTTGAAGGAGCAACTCCAGAAGGAACAAGAGTTGCGCGGACAGGAGAAGGAAGCGCAGCAAGAATAGGTACAGCAGGGGGTGCAACATGTACATACAAATGAAACTACGCCTATACAGGTATTCGACTCATCTTAACATTTGGCACCAAGCAGACAGGATGAGCCATGGCAGGAGCAAGAGATTGAACAAGCACTTGATCAGATGGATACATATATGGAGAAACAGGAGTTAGAGAAAGACATTGACCTGATGCCTCGCCACCAAGAGGTTGACCCACCAGCTTCACAGAATCCAGAAGCGGAGCAAGTCCCAAGCGACCAAGGAGGCACTGAAATCCTTGGAGACAATCCAGAGGGAGAGATGCACAACATCTCATTCGATGAGTCCCAACATAGAGTTATGCAATCTCACAGAGTGTCAACTCTAGATGATCACACATCTCCTGCGCAGTTTGAGGAACGAGTGATCATGTCTGACATGCACAAGCATATAACAGAATTAGCCAATGCTACCAGAGCATATGTCGAAGCCACTAGGTCGAGTATTTTCTTCTTGATATTTGAGAATGATCGAATAGCTAAGGAGTTACAGATGGCCAAGTAGGGAGGAGAACTGGTTACTGCATCCACCCAAGTAGAGTTGAAGAAGGAAATACTGGATGAAGTATTGTCCCTTGACACAGTCATGCGGGCATTGTATTCTAAGTTTGGTACTGTGCATAAGGCAGTTGTCCATCTCAATGGTTGGCAGCGGCGATGTTCGAGCACATATCTTATCGAACGTGCATGCTACTATTGATTACATGAAAACATGGACAATGAAATACAAGGGAACCTTGTTACACTTGCCCAAGATGATGAATCCCAGAGCGGTCGAGCTGAAGGAACGCATCTTGTTGGCCGGATAAATCATTCTTGCGGACAAGACCGATCTCCCTAGTATCAAATGATATCTAGCAACAAGCAGCACAAGCAAATCTACTTTTCTCTAAACATGTTTCAATTCATAAATGAAAACTAAGAGGTGTAATAGACCCTACCTCGGTCCAACGCTTGTTTGTGGTAGTTTTGTTCCAACAGCTTCAAGCAGTTCCCTTTTAATAACCTGCATACACAAAAAAACACACATCAAAGAACACCTGCATAGATAATATAATAAAACATGTTCATTATGAAGATCAAGGAGCTCATAAAATAAACCATTAAAGACAGTTCATTGAGAAAAATAAACTTGATTGTATTAACTTTATGAATAAAAGAACTTTACAACTTTGGTGCCTTGATGTTGTACAAGCTCTTTCCAGGGTCCAGCAGGAATCTCCTCTACTTTGACAAGCCTCACTCACTCCCCAAATGAGACAAAAGGTATGTGATCTCTCCTCTCATAATCTCAAAAAGGAAGTCTAAGTTCCAGCAACATTTACCCTCAAAAATCTTCAGCTTTCGACCTCCCCTACAACCAGCCCAATGCCTTAATTTATAGTGCAAAGGAAGGCAGTTGCAGGTCCTCCATTGAAGGGATAAGTTCCTCCTTCAATGGGATAAGCACCTCATATCATGGAGTTAGCTCCCTTAGTTATGGAATGGATGAACCAAGGTGGAGCGGGCTTGCCAGCGTAATATTCCTTCTAGAAGCATCCAGAAGTGACCCAAGGTGAGTTTTTAAGAATGAACCCACGCTTTTTAACTTTTATAGGGGTTCACACCCATTGCTTAATAGACAGAGCGGTCAGGTTCACAGGTCATGTGACCATTGGGTGCGGTACCGCAGGCAATACTAGGAGAAAGTGCGAAACCAAGATTTGAGATATTTTTAAGGTCTTTCTCCCATTTTCAAGGCTTGACATGAAGAGCTGAGGCTTAAGACTTGCAAAGGAGGTATGTATGAGTGCTGGTGGACTCACACAAACTGTAGAAAGTCATGGTGACAATTTTTGTGTAACAGATTGCCCCCTGAAGTGCGAAGTCTGTAATAGATGAGGATAGTTTTTGATCATCTAAGAAGAGTGAAGGACTTTATCATTTCAAGGATCTTCTTGTGAATACCCCGGTTGGAACCTATAAAAACGTTCAACACAAAATATATATATGTGAAAATATCATCGCTGAGGTAGACATTCCCATACTCAGATCAAAACTGACTAAGAACTATTTAAAACTATTCTGATACAGGAATGATTTTGTAATACATCACAAGTAGAGACATATGGACACAGCCATCTGTTTATGAATAGTCCACTATATAATGATAACAAAATTCCTCGCAGCCTGGATAGTGGAAACTAGATCTAGGGTCTTCATTTCTGCTTCCCGAACTAGTACGATTCTATCCATGTGAATGAATGTGTCGAAGTCGAACATGGTAGAAACCACTTGATTACCAGTCAATGATGTAAACTATTAACAAGTGTGAGAGAAACCACCAGTAATGTCAATGGCTCTCAAAGTACTCAGTACAATCCATGAAATGTGAATAGATGAGTTGATGTCGAACACGTCACGGAATCCTTTGATCAAAGGCCAATGATGCAACCTGTCGTCGAAGGCGAGAAACCTGCCATTGAGGCATGCAGATTCCAAGGTACTGACGATTTCTAGATCATCTTTCTAGATAATGAGCTGAAGTCGATAGAAATCGATCCGTCGTAGACGAGCCCACAACACGAAATCATAGATCAAGTTTAAAGAAATATATTTGCAAGTACTAACTCAAGGATGGTCAAGATGGATGACAAATATTTTGCAGATGAATGGTTTATTTGGACTGACCTCTTAAACACATAACGACACTGCAGATGGTTTGGTGACAATTGACCCAAAGCTAATACCCAGAAACCAGCTGAAGACTTTCAATGTGGCTTGATTAACTGTTAGGCAAAGGATTTCCCAACCCAGGTGAACAAAAAGTGTCGTGTTCAAGAGTGGTTGAATGCATTTCTGAGACACAAAGTATGACAAACAAGTTCATTTTTCTCTCTTTTCCCCCACCATTTCTGGCAAGTACCTCTTTATTTTTGACAAGCTTGAGGAGGATAACATTTGCTTGATTATAAGCTCATCCTTCGGATGAGTCCAACTTAGTTTAAATTTGAACCCTAAGAAGGAGTGTTTCATTCCTGTTTGTAATTGAACAGGTCCTTTACTATGAAATTTTAACGAGCCTAGTATAGGAGAAACTCGGTGTTTTTCAATTTTAGGGAGTCAGAAGAAAAACTTAAGAAAACTCTGTTAGGTCTCCAAATTGACCATTTTTGACCTTGTATTTTTGCTATAATATTACCCTTTTTCAGTCCATAAGTTGAAAGCTTTGATTACATAATGACCTAATCATCCCAAGGTATGAAGTAACTCTCCGCATGACTATATGTTTAATTATTCATTACATATTCATGTTATCTTTATAATTATCTTTGGAAAAGTTAACCAAGTTGCTAAGTAACCGTTGAACTGTCTAAAGTCTGCAGAAATTATAATTCATAGTTGCTGTAACACCAGAAACAGCAACTACGCAGTTGCTGCAACACCAGAAACAGCAACTACGCAGTTGCTGCAGCACCAGCAACAACAACTATCTAAAGCAGGGAAAACGTTATTTTGCAACAACTGGAATACCGGAAATAACAAACAACAACTATCAGAAGATCGCCAGAGTTCCATGCTGACACAGCACGATCAGCAACTGTCCAGAAAGGGTAAAACACAGTTACAGTTGCTAAAACACCAGGAACAACATGAGCTTACTAAATCAGCAACAATAGGGAAGCGGCAAAGGATAGTACGAGGATTCCAAGAAGACGGTTGAAGTTTGGTTACCAGCTGTGTAACAGTAAGAGACCCAAGAAAGAATACACCGTCACACTGTTGTAACGGCATCCTGTAACAAGGATGGATTTCTTATTTTTGACAAAAAGGTTTAACTGAATGAACTATGACAGTCTATTGTAATAGATGTCTCCTCTATAAAGAGGAGACATCTACATTAGAAGGGGGAGGAAGAAGTGTAAGGAAAATTTTGAAAAACAAAAGCAAGTCTGAATCTTTATTGTAACTGGACATTTTGGCAGATGAATAAAAAGTTGTTCTAAGCATCTAATCCAACATTTGTGTTCTGGGAATCTTGTGAGAGGGACAGGGCCCACCTTCTTCACAAGATTCACACATTTATTTTCTGTTAGTGTGTGAGTGTGTTTGGCAATTTCCTTTCTGCTAGTACTCTGTTTGGATTCTGTAGCATCACCTCTGATAATTTCCTTTTGCTGATACTCTGTTTTGTTAATTGCTTGATGTTGTAAAAGAATACTTCACCGGTGAATTAGAATTGCAGTGTGTATTAGCAACCTGGTTACAGGGGCAGGTGCTGAACATCCTTACCTTGAGGATAGGGTCCTGATCCTCTGCTAACAGAGCAACCATTACTTTTCTTTTCAGATTTGTATTCTAGTTAATTGCTTTCATTTTATCTTTGCAATATACTGTAACTGTTATAACATAGAGTAAGGAGTTTGACAGAAACAGAATTGTGTATACTACAGCTTTTAATGCTTTTAGAATTAAGTACATACAGTACGAGGTCACCTTTGAAATAAAAGGACTTTCCCAGGTTGACAAATTAATGTGGTACTTGACTGTTTAATCAATAAACAATTCAAGTAGCCAACATTTTGGCGTCGTTGCCGGGGAAGGCGACTAGAGATTTTAAAAGCATTAATGATTTCTTTTTAAGAATAACAGGTGCATGAGAGGACGCAGGAAACCTAATTTCACAGGCGGCAAAGGCGGAGGAGGAAGAAAAACCTTTATTGACGAAATTATCTCAAAGGCCGAGACATCACAGAGGACAAGTTCCCGGAGACCTCAGATCCAGTATTCCTCACAAACAGATCGACAGATGGAGGAAGTACTAGGACCTGAAAGGAAGCTGGAAGTACCAGAATACACTGAGGAACCAGTAGAAGAACCTGAAGAGACAGAAGATAAAGCAAGCGATTCAGGAAAAAGACCAATGGAGGATAACAGAGCAGAAGGAAGGGGGGAAAACTCACTCTCTACTATGGAGTTCCCTATTGGGGAGCTCCCGAGAGGAGCTATCCCTATGAAGAACATTCCACTTTCAGCATTACCCAACTTTCATGGGTTATCCTCTGAAGATCCGGATGAATTCCTCTTTGAATTCGATATACTATGTAGAAGTTATGATTATGTGAGCCCTAATCAGAAACTAAAACTGTTTCCAGCAACACTGAAAGGGAATGCGTTAAGGTGGTTTATGAGCTTAGGAGCTCAGGCAATCACTACCTGGGATCAGATGAAAGAAAGCTTTCTGGCCAAATATCAGGATTACTGCCGAACAAGAGAAAGGAAGGAAGAGTTGTTTAAAATGGTTCAGAAGGAAGACGAGAATCTGGAAGACTTTGTGGAAAGACTGCAGTATAATCTACAGTGGTCTGACCACCCTAACATGAGTAAAGATATTCTGAAAACAATATTGCTGAAAGGGGTACGAGATGACTGCTTGGACATGTTGAATATGCTGGGAAAATGGGACATTTCCAAGGAACCATTTGATGAAATTATCAACCTCTGCATGAGATGTTCAAGAGGAGCAGTAAGCAGATCAAAAAGCAGGGAAAATGTATATTCAAGAGTCTAGAAGTCAGCAAGTGGAGGAGAAACAAGGGCTGAAATAGGAATTTGTTGGAAGAATTTAAAACTGAGATGTTAAGCTCTTTTGCTTCACAAATTGATGCTCCGCAGGTAAAAAAGAAACAGGCAGAAGCAGAAGCTGCCCTAGCTATTTTTTGTTCCAAATGCAGAGAAAAACACCCACTCAAGGAATGCCCACTAGATAAGGTACCAATCTGCACGATCTGTGAAAAGGACCATGAGACCCAGCAATGCCCCTCTTTGCCTGGAATAAAAGCAGCATTGCAGTCAACTGAAGAAGAGGCTGAAGCAGTGTACCTGATGACACAGAGGAGGCAATGGCCACAAAGACAAGGTATGAATTCTAACACAGCATTTAGTCGTTGGAATAATCATTCTCCTTTTCAAACAAATTACCCACCCATGAACCAAATGCAGTACCCACCCTTTAACACAATGAATTTTCTACCCATGCAGCAACCAAGTCTTCCTTTTCCTGATCCTACCATATGGAATCCTTGGGCTCCCCAGCAACCGTATTTTAATCAATGGAATCCGAACTGGGCAGGCCAGCAGATGCCATTTCCTCAGCATCAACAGTCTCTTTCCTTACCATCCAATACTCCTCCGAATAACCAAGCAATTAGACCACAGCTGCCTGTGCAACCCAACCCCAACCCAAATAACAATAAAGCCCTGCAAGTAATTGATATTCAAAATCAGCCTGTCTCCCCCATGCAATGTAACGATATCCATCTTCGCTCAGGGAGAATTGTTGAACCCATCATTGATGACATTACTGACTCTGATAAAGAGGAAGTTAGAAAAGAAAAACCAGCTAACAATAATGCTGAAACAGTTGAATCAGCATCTAACAACAATGATCAAACAGCAGATCCGCCATTCCCTGAACGTCTGGCTCTCACTAAAACACTTGAGCAACCCGCTTTTAACCTTTTAGGCGAACTACAGAATTTATATGTTAAAATTCCATTGTTGCAAGCGCTAAGAGATGTTCCCATTTATGCTAGGACTATTAGAGATATCTGCATAAAAAAACCTGGAAGAAAAACTAAGGACCCCCTCACAGTTCATGTGATGGGAGAACTGACTGCTTTAATGACAGAAAAAGATCCTCCTGTGAAATATGGTGACCCTGGTCACCCTACAGTAACAGTTCAGGTTGGAAAAACCTTTGTCTCTAAAGTTCTAGTAGATTTAGGTGCTGCAATAAACATTATGACACTTGAAACAACACAATTGCTTCAGTTAAAAAACTTTATTAGGGAAACTCCAACCATCCTAGAGTTGGCTGATCGCTCTACAATTAAACCTGAAGGAGTCATTGAAGATCTAATAATTTCTGTAGAATCCTGGAATTACCCAGCTGACTTTGTGGTGTTACAAACTAAAACAAAGTTGGGGGGTCATCCGCTGATTCTAGGAAGACCTTGGCTAGCTACAGCGGATGCTTTCATCAGCTGTAGATCAGGATCAATGACTATCTCTAATGGGCAGGAAACCAAACAGCTTACCCTTTATCCTCATGCTACACCCATGATTAATAATGACAATTCTGTATGGGTAGATTATGAGGATGAAGAAACCCAACCTATCTTGACTATCGGACAAGCTTTAACTTTCAAAGACTCTACCGAAGATGAATTAATCAGCAGCTTCATTTCTGAACCTTCTTCGGTCAGCCCAGAAATGTATAATCACTTCACTGCAATCTTGGAATCTGAATCTCAGCAGAACCTGAAAGATAAAAATTTATCTCAGACAACAGTAGGCAGCCCCTCCAAAAGTACAACAATAGAAATTGAGCCTGGCAAAACATTAAATATAAATCCTAACTTAACTGATAATGAAAAACAACAGTTAATAAAGTTACTCCGGGAAAATAAAGAAGCATTTGCATGGGATTATATGGACATGAAGGGGATCTCTCCTGAGCTATGCACTCACCGCATTTATATTAAAGAAGGATCCCGCCCAGTCTGTCAACCCCAGCGGCGGATGAATCCCAATCTAAGGGAAATTGTGAAGGAGGAACTTCAAAAACTGTTGAATGCAGGATTTATATACCCTATATCTGATAGTGAGTGGGTTTCCCCACTTGTAATTGTACCCAAGAAAAATGGCAAATGGAGAGTATGTGTGGATTACAGAGCTCTGAATAAAGCCACCCAGAAAGACCATTTCCCTTTACCATTCATTGATCAGGTATTAGATAATTTGGCAGGTAAGAAATTCTTTTCATTTTTGGACGGATTTAGTGGATACAATCAGATTAAGATTGCACCCCAAGACCAGGACAAGACCACGTTTACTAGCCCATGGGGGACCTTTGCTTACAGGGTTCTTCCATTTGGGCTATGTAATGCTCCAGCAACATTTCAAAGAGCAGTGATAGGGATTTTTTCTGATATGCTAAATGATTCCTTAGAAATATTTATGGATGACTTTACTCCTTATGGAGTGACTTTTGAAGATGCACTGCAGAATCTTGAAAAAGTACTTAAGCGATGTGTAGAAGCACACCTTGCCTTAAGCACTGAAAAATGTCATATGATGATGAATCAAGGTATTGTATTGGGTCACTTCATCTCATTCCTAGGAATTCAAGTCGATCCAGCCAAAATACAGGTAATTCAGACCCTCCCTATCCCCAAAACACAAACTGATGTAAGAAGCTTTTTAGGACATGCTGGATACTATAGAAGATTTATCAAGAATTTTTCCAAAATAGCTTCTCCTCTATTTGTGTTATTAACAAAAAATGTTGAATTTAAGTGGACTGATGATTGTGAAAAAACATTTAATGAACTTAAACATCAGTTGTCTACAGCTCCCATTTTGAGAGGACCTGATTGGGCACTACCCTTTCATATATCCTCTGATGCCTCAGATACTGCAATTGGAGCTGTCTTGGGTCAAGAAGAAAATAGTCTTCCCTATGCCATTTATTTTATCAGTAAGAATATGACACCAGCTGAACTGAATTACACAGTCACTGAGAAGGAATTCCTAGCAGTCATTTATGCCATCAATAAGTTTCGACATTATATTACTGGCTACACTACTTTTGTGCATACTGATCACTCGGCCATTAAATATCTAATGAATAAATCAGTTACAAATGCCCGAGTTACCAGATGGTTATTATTATTACAAGAATTTGATATCACAATTGTAGATAGGCCAGGAAAAGAAAATGTAGTTGCTGATTTCCTTTCTCGATTAAAAACTGATGAAAACATTCCAGTAGATGATTCTTTTCCTGATGAATATTTATTTGCAGTATCTGCTCACTCACCTTGGTATGCAGACATTGCCAACTATTTAGTTGCAGGAAAATTACCGTCGCACCTATCACACAGGGAAAAAAGAAAGATCATCCAGCAAAGTGCTAGGTACAGCTGGATAAGCGGGTGTCTTTTCCACACAAGAATCGATCAGGAAATCCGGAGATGCATTGGTGAAGATGAAATTTATGATGTATTAAAAGCTTGTCATGATGGCCCTTGTGGAGGGCATTTTGCAGATAAAAGAACAGCACACAAGGTACTCAGAATGGGTTATTATTGGCCCTCACTCTTCAAAGACGCAAGGAAATATGTGAAGGCCTGTGATAGCTGTCAAAGAATGGGCCAGTCTAATCACAGGGATGAAATGCCACTCAATACCCAGGTAATTATTGAACCTTTTGAGAGATGGGCATTAGATTTTATAGGTCCCATTAATCCCCCATCCAATCAAAGAGTGTACATATTAGTATGCACAGATTATATGACTAAATGGGTAGAAGCTAAGGCACTCCTTAAAGCTAATGAAGAAGCAGTACTAACATTTTTATTTGAAGAGATCTTTGTTAGATTTGGATTGCCTAGAGAATTAGTCACGGATGGAGGACCTCCTTTCAACTCTCATGGCTTCAAGGATACACTTCAGAAATATCATATTAAGCACAAAATGACTACACCTTATCACCCCCAAGCAAATGGGCAGGTAGAAAGCACCAATAAAGTCATAGAAGCCATTTTGACAAAAACAATAAAGGAGAATAGAAGGGACTGGTTTCAAAGGTTGCCTGAGGCATTATGGGCCTATAGAACTACTTGGAGGAATACTACGGGCTTTTCACCTTATGAATTAGTTTTTGGAAAAAATGTTGTTTTCCCTGTAGAGTTTGAAATCAAAACTTTAAGAACTGCTTTAGCTGTTAACCTTGACTTGACTGATGCACAGACAGCCAGGTTGCAGCAGCTTCAGGAATTGGACGAGAAGAGACTGGATGCCATCCATCAAACAACCATGATACAGCAACAAAGAAGCAGGTGGCATGACAGAACCATCAAACAAAAGCAGTTCCAGAAAGGTAACTGGGCTCTACTCTATGACTCCCGTTTCGAGAATTTCCAAGGTAAGTTAAGAACAAGGTGGTTAGGGCCTTATGAAGTGGATGTTGTTTTTCCAAATGGGACAGTCAGACTTTTAACGATTGATGGAAGCAGAACACCACTACTAGTGAATGGGTATCGACTCCGTTTATATCAGCGGCCTGTTTCTAAAGAAGATTTTAAAGCTACTTGCATGGCAAATAAACACTATGCTTCCCTAGGGGAACTTGCTGTCCCTCAAGGCACTTAAATTTCTGTTTATTTATGCATTTTTTTTAGATTAGATATTCTTTTCAACTAATAATCCCTGCCAAGGGTTGCCATATTACAATCTATTATTTTGCAGATCTTAGCTTTGGAAAAGGGCTGACAACAAAAGCTTCAAAGGGATCACTTTGCGGACTTGGGAACCCCGTTGCTGCAACACCACTCCCGTTGCTGCAACACCATTTCCCGTTGCTGCAACACCATTTCCCGTTGCTGCAACACCACTCTCGTTGCTGCAACACCATCTCCCATTGCTGCAACACCAACTCTCGTTGCTGCAACACCATTTCCCGTTGCTGCAACACCATTTCCCGTTGCTGCAACACCATTTCCCGTTGCTGCAACACCACTCCCGTTGCCGCAACACCATCTCCCGTTGCTGCAACACCAACTCCCGTTGCTGCAACACCATTTCCCGATTGCTGCAACATCACTCCCGTTGCTGCAACACCAACTCCCGTTGCTGCAACACCATTTCCCGATTGCTGCAACATCACTCCCGTTGCTGCAACACCAACCCCCGTTGCTGCAACACCAACTCCCGTTGCTGTAACACCACTTCCCGATGCCGTAATGCCTTTTTCAGTATTTCTCTCATTTATAAAAGTACCAGTTTCTCCACTTCAGCTTCCAAGAAATGAATTATTATTTGCATTTCCTACCAAAAGAACCAGCCATACACTATGATGATTACAATTCTCCACTATTACTTCCCGTCATTACTAAAAATCGCCGGTATTCTCATACTGTTAGATCCGCTTTAATCATTGTGAATCCAGCAAAAGACAAGAAAAGACTTTTCGACGCAGCAACTAAAAAGGTAAAACATAAAGGTACGCATGATTATGTATGGACATTAAATAATAGTTAATGTGGAGACGTTGATAGGACTACCGAATAATTGTACTTCCAATCATATCACTTACTCGTAGCTTTTTTTGGGGGGGGATTACCAAAGCGCTGTCATAATTGTATAGCACGCCAACTGCCGCCGCCCTTAACTCTCCCGGTAATATGTAAAAGTCATCTCATCATGGCATGTTACCATTTGCAACGATTTACTCTGGACTGAACTCGGAAGCTCGGCTCTGAACTGAGAATTTTCACTGAAACAGCAGCTATGGGAGGAAATCTCATCACATACGAACCTGGCACAACAGCACTTCTTGAGCTCTATCCCGAGGCTTATCAAATCTTCCTGCAAGCGGGATGGCTAGATTATTTTAGGAGACTTCCAGACTTCGACGCACAGCAAGTCCTCGAGTTTGCATGCAATTTAACAGAGGGGTTTTCCGTCGTTCAGGGGGTTCAAATTCCAGTCACAGAGGAAGTCATAGCCCAAGTTACCGGGCTACCAGCTAATGGCATGCGATGGTTCAGTAGGAAGCACCTGATCCTCAATGCGCAGCAGGATTTTCTTCAACCAGGCGAGCAGGTGGAACCCAAGGGCAGAGGCGTAGCACTTCAATCACTGCCTCAACCATGGCCGAAAGTCGCTGAGTTCGTAAAGCAATACTTGACGTGCGAAGGCCGGTACCAGGTAATTTACCAGCACGATTTTGTCTTGTTGAATCACTTGAGGCATGGTCAGTTGATAAATATGCCATATTATCTATTGGGATGTCTTAAAAATATGTCACGTTACACTGTCAACGCAAAGCGTCCGCTCCATTCCTTGAAACACCATCGTCTAGCTCAATTGTTGATAAATAGAGGCCTTGCCTTAAATAACCCCCCTCCCCTCATTAATCCCCATCAAGAGGCAGAAATCCCTCAGCCAGAGCAGGAAATTCCTCATCAGGAAGAGGAAATTCTTCACCAAGCTGAGGACATACCTCAGCAGGATGAAGAAATCCCTCAGCAAACAGAGGACATTCCAGAGAAAATGCCCGAGGAAATCCTCCAGCAAACGCCCCCACAAGTTGCTAAAAATGTACAATCAGCAGTAGAAATACCCACGGAAACAACCCCATCCCCTAATAAAACCAACCCATCCATTCCCATACTTGGTATTTCTATCGATGACTCTGATGATAACATCCCTATTACCCTTCTCAAACGAAAAATGCAGCAGAAAAATGAAACCACACCGAAAAGAAGAAGAACTAGGGCTTCGGCTAAAGCAGCTGCTATTTCTGCCACTGCCCCTATTTTAAAGAAAGTTGGCCTAAAAAGAAAAATTTCTGAATTCCCTGCTTCTCTACCCAAGCAAAGGACTCGGTCGTCTGTAATAGCTGAATCCCCTAGCCACACCCTCTCCAGCTCCCCACCCATCATGTTAAAAACCCGTACTCCCACCAGTCCTGGAAACTCCTCTCCCTCACCCTCGGGGCTGAGATGCAGAGTGTTCACAGTGTCGTGACATTATCTTTTGAGGCAGCTGTCACACAAGAACCAGCTGCCGACACCCAAGGTAATATTGGCCAAGTGGCTGCAACACAAGAAACAGCCACTACCCCACCAGGTGACACACAAGAACCACCTGTTGGGGGTATAAGTGATCAAATGAATGCTGAAACACAACCTCTGCCTCCACTGGAACCTGCCGCTCCACAAGCTCAGCCTACCATATCTGCCCTGCAGGAAGAAATTGAATTTCTGAAATCCCAAATTCAGGATTACCAGGAGGAAATAATAAGGGTCAAGGAAGCCTATCAAAATGAACGTAGCCTGCACATTTTAGCACGGGTAGCATCTGCAGCAGAGAAGAGTAAAGAGAGTGAATACATGTGCGCCAACTGTGGTGAGATATACACTCAAGCAGGATACAAGATAGTTGCAGAACCAATGACTGAAGTCATTCTAGAATCTTCTGTTGTTGTGGTTGAAACGAAAGAACCTGCTGTTACACAAACTGTGCAGGAGAAAACAGAAGAACTTGCTGCAAAACAAGAACCAGTAGGTTCTCCAAAAACTGGGCAGGAGCAAACAGAAGAACTTGCTGCAACACAAGAACCAGTAGGTTCTCCAGAAACTGGGCAGGAGCAAACAGAAGAACTTGCTGCAACACAAGAACCAGTAGGTTCTCCAGAAACTGTGCAGGAGCAAACAGAAGAACTTGTTGTAACACAAGAACCAGTAGGTTCTCCAGAAACTGTGCAGGAGCAAACAGAGCAACCTGCTGCAACACAAGAACCAGCAGGTTCGCCAAAAACTATACAGGTGGAAACAGAGCAACCTGCTGTAACACAAGAACCAGCAGGATCTCCAAAAAGTGTAAAAGAACTAGAAGGGCTTGTTGTAACACAGGAATCAGCAGGGAATGAAGAAGAAGACATAAAGTCACCCCGGCCTACCCAAATTGCTATGGAACAAGAAGAAGAAGCAGTTACACAGGAATCAGCACGGAATGGAGAAGAAGACATAAAATCACCCCGGCCTACCCAAACTGTTATGGAACAGGAAGAAGAAGACATAAAATCACCCCGGCCTACCCAAACTGTTATAGAACAAGAAGAAGAAACATTAGCTGGAAATGGAAAAGAAGACATCGAATCACCCCGGCCTACTCCAATTATCACAGAGCAGAAAATTCTTGTTGATGCCTTTACACAAACAGAATCTCCCTCTGTCAGTGATGCATGCATAGAGACCGCTAGTTTTCAAGAATTAAAAGGAAAATGGTGGAGAGAATATGAGTTGTCACAAGGCAAAGCATTCCAACAGCAAAAGGGAATCTGGTTCAATTATGCATATAAGAACTGGGAAGCACTTGAGCAGTCTAGAGCTCAGTACAAAGAAATTAAGGAACTAAAAGCTAGACTGTCCCAGATGTTTGAGTTGGTTCAAAGAATACTTGCCACAAGGAAACCCTCTTTCAACTATGCAACATTTTTGAGGGAACGACTAACATTCTTACAGATAAAGGCAGTTAGAGATGGTAGACCTCATCAGGTGATTACATCAGAACAATTTATTGAAACCTTTGCAGAGGCACCCAAAAATGATCAGAATTTGTTGTGTGAGCTTTATCTCCACAACGAAGCCATGTCTGAAGATAGAAAAATGAATATACTCCCTCTTTGTGGTGACATACAACTCAGAGCTTTCATTTCCTTTTTAGCCAACCAACTCACTTGGCAAAACGCCTTCATCTCAGCACAACATAATGAACAGAACTGCCTCCTTTGGATTAGGGTTGAACCTCAAAATGCAGCCACTTTCATTGCACAGCACCAAAGAATGTTAAGTGAACCTGGAATGACTGATCACATTAGGCAACTACAAGCAGTGGTCCTGCGAGATTGCCAACACTATGTGAGAACGAAGGCACCTTTGGCTATTAAAGCCAACAACCTATTCTGGGAAAACTGTCCCAAGGAAAGGCAAGAGTATCATCCCTACAATCCACCTAATTTACAAGCAGCAATTTCAAGGGTACCTTACTATGTTAGATGTATGGAACAATGTGCTGAAAATTGGATTGGCTACAGATTTAAATTTCCACTTTTATGGTTATCTGGTCAGCAATACAAGGGTCAGTTTGGATTATCCAAAAAGGAAGAGGCGACAGCATGGAGGCAACTACAGACTGTCTGTGGGTTCAGAGACAAGTTTGATAACACTTTCTATAGCTACTGTCTCAGTAATTTACACTGTTCATCCCAGTACTCCGACTCAAATTCAGAGTAAGCATTGCATGAGGACATGCAATCCCTTTAGTTGGGGGGGATGTTAGGTCTCCAAATTGACCATTTTTGACCTTGTATTTTTGCTATAATATTACCCTTTTTCAGTCCATAAGTTGAAAGCTTTGATTACATAATGACCTAATCATCCCAAGGTATGAAGTAACTCTCCGCATGACTATATGTTTAATTATTCATTACATATTCATGTTATCTTTATAATTATCTTTGGAAAAGTTAACCAAGTTGCTAAGTAACCGTTGAACTGTCTAAAGTCTGCAGAAATTATAATTCATAGTTGTTGTAACACCAGAAACAACAACTACGCAGTTGCTGCAACACCAAAAACAGCAACTACGCAGTTGCTGCAGCACCAGCAACAACAACTATCTAAAGCAGGGAAAACGTTATTTTGCAACAACTGGAATACCGGAAATAACAAACAACAACTATCAGAAGATCGCCAGAGTTCCATGCTGACACAGCACGATCAGCAACTGTCTAGAAAGGGTAAAACACGGTTACAGTTGCTAAAACACCAGGAACAGCATGAGCTTACTAAATCAGCAACAATAGGGAAGCGGCAAAGGATAGTACGAGGATTCCAAGAAGACGGTTGAAGTTTGGTTACCAGCTATGTAACAATAAGAGACCCAAGAAAGAATACACCGTCACACTGTTGTAACGACATCCTGTAACAAGGATGGATTTCTTATTTTTGACAAAAAGGTTTAACTGAATGAACTATGATAGTCTATTGTAATAGATGTCTCCTCTATAAAGAGGAGACATCTACATTAGAAGGGGGAGGAAGAAGTGTAAGGAAAATTTTGAAAAGCAAAAGCAAGTCTGAATCTTTATTGTAACTGGACATTTTGGCAGATGAATAAAAAGTTGTTCTGAGCATCTAATCCAGCATTTGTGTTCTGGGGAATCTTGTGAGAGGGACAGGGCCCACCTTCTTCACAAGATTCACCCATTTATTTTCTGTTAGTGTGTGAGTGTGTTTGGAAATTTCCTTTCTGCTGGTACTCTGTTTGGATTCTGTAGCATTACCTCTGATAATTTCCTTTTGCTGATACTCTGTTTTGTTAATTGCTTGATGTTGTAAAAGAATACTTCACCGGTGAATTAGAATTGCAGTGTGTATTAGCAACCTGGTTACAGGGGCAGGTGCTGAACATCCTTACCTTGAGGATAGGGTCCTGATCCTCTGCTAACAGAGCAACCATTACTTTTCTTTTCAGATTTGTATTCTAGTTAATTGCTTTCATTTTATTTTTGCAATATACTGTAATTGTTATAACATAGAGTAAGGAGTTTGACAGAAACAGAATTGTGTATACTATAGCTTTTAATGCTTTTAGAATTAAGTACATACAGTACGAGGTCACCTTTGAAATAAAAGGACTTTCCCAGGTTGACAAATTAATGTGGTACTTGACTGTTTAATCAATAAACAATTCAAGTAGCCAACAAACTCCATGGTTGTCCTTTTTTGTAAATTTGTGTCTCCCAAGCCCGAAAAAGTATAAAATAATACTTGAGAGAACCGCTTGATATTATGACCAAGGAGTACTTTTCATATTTAGTGGCCCTGACCTGAAAAAATAAAAAAAGCGATCAAAGTCACGTCGTTTTATTACCAATATCGAACTTGAAACGACAAAAGTCCGGCAATATTTTCATGTTTATACGGTCATAAAAAGAGCTGTAAGTGGACCGTCTTTTTGATTTCGTTTTAACAAATTTAAAAAGAGAAAGCTCGGCAATCTTTTCATATTTTAGGAGTCAGAAAAGAGCTTAAAGAAGACTCTAAGGTTTCACTTTTTCGTAAGTTTTAACGAGTTAGAAAAAAGGATAAAAATGTACTCATGGTTTTCACTTTTTCGTAAGTTTTAATGAGTTCGAAAAAGGGATAGAAATGTACTCATATGGCTGACTTTCAATTTAATTTACGAGCAGGAAAAGACAGAAAGAACTCAGCATTTTCATTTGTTTTACGAGAATGAAAGATAGCAAAATAATCTTGGTATTTTCATGAGTTTAACGAGTCTTGAAAATAACCGAAATGGACTCGAGATAGGTTTCATTTTTACAAAAGCTTGAAACAGAGAAAAACTATGCTTCAGAGTAGTTTCATTTTTACACAAGCTTGAAACAGAGAGAAAATTGTGCTTGATGCCCCCTAAGCGTAACTGCTAGAGCGCATGCCCCCCAGCTTCATTTCATTCAACTAAGTACACTGCTGGTAATTAATAGCTGGATGGAATGAAGGTTCAGTTACGAGATCATTTGAAAGACTCGACCTAAAACTGTAAGAAAATTATGCAAAAAACTAAAATAACTAACCTAAATATACAACTTAACATTTATGAGATCTAGTCAAACGCTCGACTCAATTAGAGGAGGAATTGTTTCATTTTTTAACGAGCTTGACACAAGAAAAGAACTATGCTCGGATTCGGTTTCATGTTTACGCAAGCTTGAAATGAAAAACTATGCTTGTTATAAGTTCGCATGCCCCAAGCATAATGACGCAAATCGAGGTACATGCCCCCCAAGCTTCATTGCATTCAACCAGGTGGCTGAAATGAAGGTTTACTTTCAAGATCTTGGAAAGACTGGGGGGAGTTGTTTCATTTTTTAGTGAGGTTGACACAGGAAAAGAAGTATCCTCAAAACCCTTGTTTCATTTTTTAAATGAGCTTGACATAAGATAAGGAACTATGCTCATGACTCATTGTTTCATTTTTTAACGAGATTGACACAAAACAAGGAACTATGCTCATGAATCCTTGTTTCATTTTTTAAATGAGCTTGACACAAGATAAGGAACTATGCTCATGACTCCTTGTTTCATTTTTTAATGAGCTTGACACAAGATAAGGAACTATGCTCTTATACCTGATTCATTTTTTAACGAGGTTGACTCAGTAACAGGAACTATCCTCGAAACATCCAATTTCATTTTTTAACGAGGTTGAGACAGGAACAAATTATCCCTGCTTCTACTCTCTACAATCTACCTATATAACCTATCCTTGTTTCATTTTTTAACAAGGTTGACACAAGATAAGGAACTATCCTCATACCTGATTCATTTTTTAACGAGGTTGACTCAGTAACAGGAACTTTCCTCGAGATTCCTTGTTTCATTTTGTAATGAGCTTGACACAAGACAAGGAACTATGCTCATGACATCCAGTTTCATTTTTTAACGAGGTTGAGACAGGAAGAAACCATCCTCATAACACCCTGTTTCATTTTTTAACGAGGTTGACACAAGAACAAAACTATCCTCGCACCTGATTCATTTTTAATGAGGTTGACACAGGAAAAGAATTGTTCGCACACCTGATTCATTTTTTAACGAGGTTGACTCAGTAAAAGGAACTATCCTCTGACCAACTGATTCATTTTTTAACGAGGTTGACACAGTAAAAGGAACTTTCCTCGAACAACTAATCATGGCTTCCAACTGGAAGAAAGACATGTCAATGGACACACCTTGATCATGGCTTCCAAGAGGTCTTCATCAAAAGGAAGAATAGTTCTCTGGAAGGAACACATGTCAAGGGACTCAAAAGGGATAAGAACATCGCGTTCAAGTAATCCCATAGAGTTTTCCATGTCAATTACCGGATCTAAATCAAAGGAAGATAAGCAAACAGTGAGAGGCTCACTTACATCGGTAACTTAAAACATGGGACCAGTTGCCACATAATTAACCCGTGGCGGGGTAGATACCACTTTAGAATCAGGAACATTTAGGGGTGTCATATTATTGGTAGTTGAAACAAGACTAGGGAACGAAAGCTGGTCTACAGTCACAATATTTCCATTGTGAGGGAAAGACATCACGCGAAAGAGTGTCGATACGACAGCTTTCATTGCATAAACATAGTCTCGCCCAAGGAGTAAATTGAAATCCAAGGGACCTTGAACTACCATAAGATCAATACAGACAGTTTTACCTTCCAATATAATAGAAAACTTAGGAAGGATCCCTAAAGGTTCACTAATGGTTCTGTTAAAAGCTTTCAGATTCTACGTAATAGGCACAAGCTGAGGGGAACCCAAAGCTTTCCAAGCGGTTGAGGATAAAATACTAACAGAAGCACCTTCATCTACCTGTGTGCGATGTATGTCCCTACCACCAGCGTTGACAATGATTGGTAAAGGGATGGAGGAAGGAAGACGAGGTTCTGTTAGTCTATTCCAATCAAAGGAAAAGACCTCAGTACTTGGAGGGGGTTTTGTAGAAACAGGTGAAATGCCCCCCAGCGTAGAAGAATCTGATGTAACAAGAAGAACCTGAGCGGTATGAAGTTCACTCTCTAAAGGGAGAGTGGGATCGACCGAATGTGAAATTGAATCGACCACTTGATCAACTAATGGATCATCAACCTGAGTGATATGAGTTTCACTCTCCAATGGAAGAGTGGGATCGACTGTACTTGAAATTAGATCAATCACTTCGTCAATTGACGGTAGGTTGGGAGAAAGTTTATGGTAACCAGTTGGAAATTCTTGTTGTGGAACAGTAAGGTTTTCCAACAATTTTGAGGCTTCATCCATGTGAGGGAAAATGTGAGTTTGATGACTCCCTTTGCATAACTTACAAGGAAACCTAACTTTACCCTTTTTCCCAGGAACCTGACTATCACTGGTTGATGGATCAATGGAAAGTTGATGAGATTTTTCTGACCATACTTCCAAGACCTTTGGAATACCAGGACAATTGATAAGGAAGTGGTCACCCTTACAAAGCCTGCAAGGGTATTTGGGTTTACGATGCATGTTGGAGGTTTCCTCAACACAACTAACACTTACAGCCATGGTTGGTTGGTTGACTTCTTTCTTATCTTGCTTCTTCTTCTTCTTCTTCGTCTTCACTTTCTTCTTCTTCTTAGCCACCTGGTTACTAGCGTCAAGGCTTTTACCAAGCGAAGAGGAAGAAATAGAGGAAGAAAAATTAGGCGAAGAAGGTAAAGGGTCAACAGAAGGTTGGTGATGTTGAGATGGTGAACTCTGTTGAGGTGAAGCATTCAGTTGAGGTGGAACAATTGGAGTATTTGGGGCCAACGAAGTTGAAAATAACCATATTGGTAAACCTATTGTAAATCCAGGTAATGACAAAGTAGCCATATAAGGAGGACCAACATTTTCAAAGCAAGGAAAAGTACTAGGATTCTCGTTAAGAGAGGTTCCTTGGTTGGTAAATTCTGAAACAGTTGCCATTCTATTCAACTTCAGTGAATTTTATTAGCAATTTAAAACTAAAATTAACAATTCACAATTCACGCCTAACAATCAAAATTAACAATTCACACTTATGGTCTCTAAAAGTAAAAATAAACAAATTAACATGCGCTATCAAATCTAGGAGTCAAACCACACACAAACAGTAACTTTCCGTACCAAAAAAACTAGTTGGTGATGAAATCCAACGTCGCAGAATTCAATACAGAAAGGGCGGTTGGAACAGTTACCCCGACAACCTACTTAATGAAACAGACTGGCACAAGTTTCTCCACTATAACCGTCTCGAGTGAAGAGAACCCCCCAGAGAGTCCAAGTGATTCTAGTCAACGTCTGCTCCAGGTACAGTGGGATCTTCCCTCCACCGTCACCTTAGGAAAGAATCCTATAGATTATGGCCTCTAAGGTTACCAACAGAAACAAATATACCTGGGGGAACAGTCTACGATCTGATACACACGCAAGGGCAGAGTAACAAAGCTTAATCCCCTTGAAGGCTCCTTGACATAATCCAAGGTTTACCAACAAGTGACCCCAGGCTCCTCGACAATGGTCAATCCGAGGTTTACTATTTTTAATACGTGAATATCTTTTATCTTTCCCAATGAGGAAGGATTGATTACCTCACTGGTTCAGATATGATCTCGTGGTTCTCCTTTAAGAGGAGCTTTCCTAGAGCATAGATGTAACAATTGGAATTTCTCCCTACCGCAAGATCGACTACTTGTTTGTTTTACTGTCTTGGAGAGTTAACTAAAACCTATTCCAAGACACTAGCCTAAGCTAGATTGGTGGAAAGAGCCCTAAAAATGTAAAAATTACTAGATGAATTTTAATTAAGCGTTGTGTTATTTAGGCTGTTATTACTCAAAAGGGTAAATGGATATGAAACCAATGGTGTTATGACCTGACCCAAAACTGAATGCAATCGAATATGATAATGTAATCTTTTCAATTCTTTGAATCCTAACTAAAGTAAGGAGAGAGTTTCCATTCACTTCCAACAATGAAAAAAATTGATCACTAAGAGAAACTATAACAAGTTCTCTAATGCACTAATTTCATCAAGAAAAACTAATGCAAATCAATTCCAAAATAGTTTTTTATTTTTATTTTGTGTGTTAAAAACAAGCATAAAAATATGTAAATTCAAATCAAAGAAAACTGATCTAAATCTATGATTGATTTTTCAGAATGTAAACTATGCAATTGTAATCTATGCACAATTCACTTGAAAAGTATGCAAATGTAATCTATGCACATTTTTCATTCATATTCTGAAAATGAGAATTCTAATTATGCAAATGTGATCTATGCAAGAGAATTCTCAAACACAAGATGATTCTAATGTAATCTAAGAACCAATCAAGTGCAAGTCGAGAAAATTGGGTGAGAGTTCCAAAGATCAAAAAATAAAAACACTCAAAGGCGATTAACACTCATACACAATTTCGCCCAAAGACTGAGACAAACCTCTAAGTAATGACCAATGAAATCAAATTAAGAATTTCTCAAAAAAGAGACTCAAAACACCCAATTGATAAAAGCTTAAAACAAGAATGCCAATGGAACTTAACTCACAAGGAACTTTTGTCAAGACATGTGCAGATCTGGGCATAAACTAACAGCTATGGACAAAAACTAAACCTAACTGGGCGGAAGGATCTTAGGTTTTTCAAACTTTTGACAGGGTCCGCAGGCTCCCAGTAGAACCAGGTGCAGTACCGCTCTGTGTTATACTGTAACAGTGCGGACAGGTCCGCACTGTACCTAATGCAGAAGGTGCAGTCCTCTTCCAAAAATCCGAAAAATAAAAAATCAAACCAGGATCTAATAAGTACCCAATCCCACACACATCAAGCAAAAATCAGAAACCAAAACTCAAGTTTCTCAAGTCAAAAGCAAAGGCAAATTAAAAACCAAAACTAGTTCCCCAGTGGAGTCGCCAATTTGTTGGCCGGATAAATCGTTCTTGCGGACAAGACTGATCTCCCTAGTATCAAATGATATCTAGCAACAAGCAGCACAAGAAAATCTACTTTTCTCTAAACATGTTTCAATTCATAAATGAAAACTAAGAGGTGTAATAGACCCTACCTCGGTCCAATGCTTGTTTGTGGCAGTTTTGTTCCAACAGCTTCAAGTAGTTCCCTTTTAATAACCTGCATACACAAACAAACACACATCAAAGAACACCTGCATAGATAATATAATAAAACATGTTCATTATGAAGATCAAGGAGCTCATAAAATAAACCATTAAAGACAGTTCATTGAGAAAAATAAACTTGATTGTATTAACTTTATGAATAAAAGAACTTTACAACCTTGGTGCCTTGATGTTGTACAAGCTCTTTCCAGGGTCCATCAGGAATCTCCTCTACTTTGACAAGCCTCACTCACTCCCCAAATGAGACAAAAGGTATGTGATCTCTCCTCTCAAAAGCTCAAAAAGGAAGTCTAAGTTCCAGCAGCATTTACCCTCAAAAATCTTCAGCTTTCAACCTCCCCTACAACCAGCCCAATGCCTTAATTTATAGTGCAAAGGAAGGCAGTTGCAGGTCCTCCATTGAAGGGATAAGTTCCTCCTTCAATGGGATAAGCACCTCATATCATGGAGTTAGCTCCCTTAGTTATGGAATGGATGAACCAAGGTGGAGCGGACTTGCCAGCGTAATATTCCTTCTAGAAGCGTCCAGAAGTGACCCAAGGTGAGTTTTTAAGAATGAACCCACGCTTTTTAACTTTTACAGGGGTTCGCACCCATTGCTTAATAGACAGAGCGGTCAGGTTCGCAGGTCATGTGACCATTGGGTGCGGTACCGCAGGCAATACTAGGAGAAAGTGTGAAACCAGGATTTGAGATATTTTTAAGGTCTTTCTCCCATTTTCAAGGCTTGACATGAAGAGCTGAGGCTTAAGACTTGCAAAGGAGGTATGTATGAGTGGTGGTGGACTCACACAAACTGTAGAAAGTCATGGTGACAATTTTTTGTGTAACACATCTGGAGTCGGATATGGAACTATGAACACCTCTCGCAGCTCATCACTAGTCTACAGGCTTCCCATGCATGGGTATTCAGGAGTATGGATGTTTTTGTTCGTTCACATGCAATCCCATCTATTGGGACACTCACCCAGGAAACGACAAAGGCATAGGTCCGACTAGAGCTTGACTCGTACTTTGACGAGTTGATGCACTTAGCCACCAGCCCAGACTTGGTGATTAGTGCAAACACCATGCATCAGTATGTGGCTGTTCCAGCTGCACTCAAGATAATGATGCGCATGTTATCAAATGTGTTGGATAGAGGAGCCTGAGCAGTGTACCTAGACACTATGGAGGCAAGAGTTCATTTCCAAAAAGATGTCACCTTAGAGTACACTGACACCATCGCAGACTATCGGGCTTGGCATCAATTCTTTATTATCGATCACCATGAGGATGTCGAAGAGTTGGTCTTCCCACAGTTGTCTGAGTCATAGTGATGTCTTTTATGGCTTTCTCAAGCCTATTTTGTCTCACATGGGTACATGTGCAAATTGTATGTAATGTCTTGTCAAGTGTAAGTTCAAGTGTCAATAGTTGGATGTAACAGTCATAGAGTATATGAAGAGTCATGAGGGTAGATGAACTGTCACAAAGGGGAATGTCAAGGGCCACCCCACCCTTTGCTATAAATACTCCCTCATAACTCATTGTAGAGGATTTTGGTCAACCAAGCTTCCAATAGGAGTATCTTAGAGAAAACTTGGACAGTATTGTAATGAGCCTTGGCTTCTCCACTGTGTAGAGCTATTATATCTCTTTGGAGGAGCAGGCGGCAGTGGTTGTAACGTTCCGCTATCAGAACTAGTGGTTGGTCATGGTTGTATTGTATGACTGTAACTTACACTTATTAATATAACAGAGCTAGCATGTTTCATGCATATGTCGTATTGTATTTCAACTATCTTGTTTACTTTAAATGATGTATGTATCTGTTTGTTTACGCATGCATGTGTAGCTATTTTCTGTATATGTATGTATGAAACTTACTGAAATGTTATGTTGGTTTAACCATCACTTTGGATTGCTAGCTTACTTACCTTCCATGTTGTGATGCATCCTTTCTCGTGTGTTCCCTTCGTAACTACGTGTTTTCACAGGTTTCTAAGGGGCGCACTCACCTCACCCTCCGTGTGTTAGAACCGCTCATGCACCTTCCTTGACTTGCCGCATATGTCACACCCTTAGTACCAATAGGAACATCTTACTTGCCTTTGTGCGAAACCGCGATCAAGGCTATACCATACGACCCACTGCTGGGACTCCTACACCAAATGGTCTGAGGTCTAATTGGGACTTCTTACGGGGGAGATCACCTGACATGTTGGCGGGTCCAACACCACCAATAGAGCGCAACTGGGGATGCAGTAGAGAAAGTGTCTATGAGCTTGCCTATCTATGAAGACACCAAGTTTTTCATAGACAATGATATCAAGAGAAATGGTAGCATAATCGCAGCGAGAAACACCATCAGCAGCAGCAAAGGGTAGCAGACCTGGATGTGACAAATGCAAGAGGAAGGTTGTTGAGAGCACAGAGGCGGAGAAAAGTTTCAATTTCAAAGCAAATCCACTTGTGATGGAATCAGCTTTGGAGATTAAGGCCAAGAGGTGATAGCACGACAAAAGGATCACGCAAAGGCAAGGAGGAAATAGAGAAGGAGTTGCAAGAGTTGAAATGGAAACTCATGGAAGAAGAGGAGTTATGCAGCGAGAGAAGGAAGCACAGCAGGGATAGGTACAACAGAAGGCGCAACATGCACAGACTGATGAAACTGCACCCATACAAGTTATGGACCCATCCTAGTGATGTGTCACAGAAAAGGTATGTCTGTACCCTTACATTACTTAATAAATCACTCTCTTTTATATATTTTTCTTCATTCTCGGAAAGGATTTGGAAGAAAAGATTGTGAAAGTTAGGTAAAATCAATCATTGACATATTGCATGTTTTTAGCATGAAAAGACTAACTTTTGCTTGCTTTTATGCACAGGAAATCAGAATTGGACAATTGTAGTTCAGTTGATAGGACGACAGCGCTAAACCACGAGAAGGTTGTTCCTTGGATGTACGAGCTAGCAAAAGATATGAATGAGAATGCTAATTCGAAAAACAAAAATCCGATAGTTTAGCCGTGAAATCCTAAGGATCTCTTGATCCTTAGGATTCGCTTTCATCCATTAGTTTTCCATTAGACTATATGATACCGATGGGTGAAAAGGATCGGGGACGATTTGACTCTTACCTGTTATTGTATCTTTGTACTTAATAGAGCATATTTTGACATTACAATGATTTTGTACCTTTATTATTTCAATTAATGAGAAATATAGAGATCCTCTCTTAATCACATTCTGAGCTTTATCAGCAGTAACTTTTGGAGGCTTTGGGCCCGGTCACTAGAAGATTCGTTGCTCCTTTGTGTCATAACTATTTCCTTATTTTCTGCAATTATTTATTATTGTTCTTTTATAGAATCAAGTTATTCTTTATATCTGCATTTGAAATAGATCTTTAACATTGTTGCTTTAATATTGTTCTTTTAATGAATTGCGTAGAATAAGTTGAGTGTTACGATTGATTGATGCTCTTTCTGATTCATGTTCAAGATTGAAGTAGTTACTTATTGTTTATTACTGTAGTGATTCTTTCCATTTACTAGATTAGACAGTAGCCTATTAGATATGGTTTCTTTTAATGCATCTGCTTGAAATTCATTTCCTTTGCAAAACAGTTATGATTAGATTTAGATTTATGGTTTGAGTTGTCTTTGATTGAACTTCGAGAATTAAGGATTTGTTAATACATTCTTGCAACGACTTGATGAAATATTAGACTCATTTAGTTATGTAACAACCTCTGACCTCTATTGCATAGATAGTGGTGACATCCTTGAAATAAACAGATGAATCTCAGGTTGATAATGTAACGTAGGAATTAAGATTGATTTAAATAGTCATCTTAGTGCACCGACATTTTGGCGTCATTTCCAGGGAGGCTGTCAAAGATAGTAGTTAATTTGTGTCTCTGGAGGGAATTGGGTATTGAAAATGGGAGGTAAGAACCTGCATACACAGCAAGAAAAAAGCTTTATCCTATTTCCTGCTCTCAGAAGATACACAGAGGTTGTATTGGAATAAATGGATAGGGGAAAAAAGATACCAATAGATCAGAAAACAATACCTAAAACCACCAAAGCCCAGGGATCGGTGCCCCTTGGGAGACCAACCTTCATAGACAAAATCATTGGGAAATTTGAATCTCAAGCATCAGTAGGACCCCGAACAGTATATGGAAAGGGCTCTACTTCGATCCCTCAAGCAGCAGAATCAACAACTGTAGCTTATGCCGAGATCCATAGCAAGACTGAAGGGTCCGAGCAATGTTTCCAATGTCCAAGTCACCAATACTCTGGTCATTTACAAGAGGGAAAATCATGCAATTTAAGAGAAGGAGAGGGAGAAACTAGTGGAGCTGTTAAGGCAGAGCCACTAGGATCTCCTGTGATTCCAGATTTGAGCAGTGAAGAAAATCCACTTCGGATCGTGAGTACTCCACTCACTCAGATAGCACCCCCTGAAATCCCTAAAGGATATTGGCACTTCATCTACCAAATGGCAAATCAACCACCTCAAGGTGAGACCTCGACGTTGGAATATCCCATCTTCGACCAAGTAGCCAATGCCCCAATGAAAGCTATTCCCTTGCAAAATATCCCAACCTTTCATGGGATGACCACAGAGGATCTGGATGCTTTCTTATTTGAGTTTGACATCCTGTGTAGAGGTTATGATTACACCATCGATCCTCAAAAATTTAAGTTGTTCCCCTCTACCCTAAAAGGAGCAGCTTTGCGGTGGTTTATGGGTTTAGGCAGACGCACTATTAACTCCTGGGATGACATAAAAACTTATTTTTTCACGAAATATCAGGAATACTGTAGGACTAGGGAATTAAAAGATGAAATATTTAAAATGTATATGAAGGATAATGAAACTCTAGAGAAATATGTCAAATGGTTTTAGTACAATTTGTAGAGATCCCCTCACTCCACATTCCCAAAAGTAGTCCTGAAAGCCATCTTAACAAAAGGGATGAAAGAAGAATGGATAAAAACTTTAAATATGATGGGGAAAGGTGACATTTCTCAATAATACTATAATGAAATTGTTCGATTGTGTATCAGGTGTTCGTGAGGTAGCACACGCACCGGGTCAGGAAGCCAAGACTCCATGACTAGAGGAAGAAAACCACCTAGCAGAGGTGTGACAAGAGTAGAGATAAGTAACTTCCTAGAAGACTTCAAGACATATATCTTAGGCACGCTGCCTACACACTTATATGTCTTACATGCCAGACATAGACAAGCTAAGGCAGAACAGACACTAGCCATATTCTGCTAACGATGTCGAAAGAAGCACAATCAACGGGAATGTCCTTTGGACATGATACAGACGTGTTTTATATGCACCAAGGGTCATGCCACAGATCAGTGTCCATTGCTTTCGGGGTTAAAAGATGTATTCAAGGAATTTGAAGAAGGAACAAAGCCGACATACTTAATGACACAGCATCGACAATGGCAAGCACGACCCTCAGGTATGCCACAAGACCCATCCTTGATTTTTCCTATGCAATATCATCCACAGCAAAATCCTGGAACATCATGGAAAGTTCAACCACTTTTCTCTACCTGGAAATCCCAACAGTACCCCATGTCACCGTGGTCAAACCAGCCCTTCCCAAGAGCTGGCTAGCCAAATATGCAATACCCTGCCCCTTTCTGGAAAAGTTCAGCTAGTAATCCTTACCCTTCACAGTGGGCTGCTTCCACCTCACAGAACTCGAATTGGCCTCAAAATTAGAAGCGCCCCATGGGGATGAGAAATTTACCCATGGGAGCGAGTTCTCAACCTCAGCCCACATTGCCTAGTCCATTTCAGAACCCTCAGCCTTCAGTACACCCCCAACTGCCAGCTCAACCAAATCTAAATCCTAATAACAATAGACCAGTCCAATATGTACAAATTCTCAAAAGTTTGGATAATGAAATAGAACCAGTAGAATGTAATGAGCTTCGGCTGAGGTCAGGGCATATTATTTCCACAGAAGAAAAAGAAACTAAAAACTAAAAACAACCTGAAATAAATCCGTCGACTGTGATTGCTACAGAAATCAAACAGGGAGAAGACACAGTCAAGCAGCAAAATTCAGAGAAAATTATAATTTCTTCTCCCCCATTCCCTGAAAGATTAGAAATAGTTAAACCTATTGTTTATCCTGATTTTGATATATTAGGGGAATTAAAAAATTTGTGTATAAATATCTCGCTCCTCCAGGCCATACAAGACATCCTGATCTATGCAAAAACAATTAAGGAATTATGTGGGAAAAATCCTGGGAGGAAATTGAAAAATCCACCAAAAGTACATGTGGTAGGAACTTTATCTGACCTACTTCTGGGTAAACAAGAGCCGATTAAATATGAATACCTAGGGAATCCTGTAGTAACCATTCAAATACAAGGTTGCACCTTTCCAAACACATTAGTAGATCTTGGAGCAGCCATTAATATTCTGACTACTGAAACCTGCTGGGTTTTGGGCATTACAGCCTTGGAACCCACCTCAACCTTATTGGAACTTGTTGATAGATCAGTAGTCTGATATGAAGGGACCTTACAAGATGTAACAGTTTCTGTTGATTCTTGGGAATATCCTATGGATTTCCTAGTCATTAACCTAAGGACTAGGCTAGATGGACATCCTTTGATATTGGGTCGACCTTGGTTAGCAAGGCAGATTCCTATATAGGATGTCGTACAGGGAACATGACTATTACACAAGGAAGTGTTATGAAAGAAATTGTTTTGTATCCTCCAGCTAAACCAAGTCTACCTACTGTAAATACTCAATTGCACCCACCTAGATATCTGGAAGAAAACATCCGCTCTCCTCTCATGCTGGAAGAAGCTCTTGAATTTAAGAATCAGACAGAGGATGATGTGATTAACAATTTCATTAATAGGCCATTTTTTATGAATAACCCGACATGTCAAGTATTAAAAGCCATTCTTGATAATGAGGCACATGGATATCCCTCCAAGGACGCAGATGATCAGCCTATACCCACGATCATTGTTTATAACAGTAGGCCGATTGAGATCGAACCAGGTAAAACGCTTAACATTAACGATAACCTGGACAGCCACCAACAGCAAAGGCTTATTCAAGTGCTACAAAAATATAAAAAAAAACTTTTTCCTGGGAATACTCAGACATGAAAGGTATAGATCCCCAACTATGTACTCATCATATCTACATTGAGAAGGATGGTCACACCATTTGGAAACCCCAAAGAAGGTTGAATACCCATCTCAGGGATATTGTGAAAGAGGAACTGCAAAATTTTCTATATATAAATTTTATTTATCCTATCTCAAATAGCTAGTGGGTCTTCCCATTGGTGGTCGTTCCCAAAAAAAATGGGAAATGAATAATCTGCGTGGACTACAGGGAGCTGAATAAGGCCACCTAGAAGGACCATTTCCCTCTTCCATTCATTGATCAAGTTCTCGACACCTTAGCAAGGAAACATTTTTTTTCCTTCCTTGATGGCTTCACTAGCTATAATCAGATCCAAATCGCCCCTAAAGACCAGGACAAAACCACGTTTACCTGCCCATGGGGTATGTTTGCATACAGAGTTTTACCTTTTGGTTTATGCAACACTCCCACCACATTTCAGAGGGCGATATTGAGCATTTTTCAGATCTGATCAACGAAGGGCTCGAAATTTACATGGACGAGTTTACCCCCTATGGGAATGATTTTGAGTAGGGCTTGCGAAATCTGGAAAATCTACTCAAATGATGCATTGCCACCAGGTTGTGCTTGAGCAATGTAAAATGTCATATGATGATGACTGAAGGTGTGGTTTTGGGACACTACATCTCTGCGGCAACAATATAGGTAGATCCAGCTAAAATATAGGTAATTCTTGCACTACCCAAACCCAGACCGAGGTACGTAGTTTCATTGGATACGCGGGATATCACCGCAGATTTATTGAAAAAAATTTAAAATTTGTCACACCTTTGTATGTCTTAGCTGGTAAGGTCGAATTTAATTGGTCTGACAAATGCGATGTTGCCTTCGCAGATCTGAAGAAGTTGATTTCAATTGCACCAGTATTACGAGGACCAAATTGGGAGCTACCTTTCCACATTTCCACAGATGCATCAGACACAGCAATAGGCATTGTTCTTGGACAAGAAGAAGACAAAAATCCCTATGATATTTATTGTATCAGTAAAAATCTCACTTCTGATGAACATAATAACACAGTCACAAAAAATGAATTTTTAGTCGTTTTTTATGCCATAAACAAGTTTAGACATTATATAACAAGTTATTCAGTATTTTTGTATACTTATCATTATGTTATTAAATATTTAGCTAATAAACCTGTTACTAATGGGTGGGTGACTCGTTGGCTGTTACTTTTGTAGGAATTTGATATTACTATTAAGGACCGACGAGGGAAGGAAAATCTAGTTGCGGATTTTTTGTCTCGGGTACCTAAAACGAATGATCTATCAGCAGTGGATGACCAGTTTCCACACGAACATTTGTTTTCTGTGGCAATAAAGACACCTTAGTACGTAGGAAAACTACCAAGGCACCTGTCATCTAAAGAAAGGAAGTTGATTTTCCAACGCAGCACCCTAATTTCCTGGATCAGTGGATATATTTTCCACACAGGGTCTGATATGCAGATACGACGATATATTCATGAAGATGATATCTACAACATTATGAAAGCTTGCCACGACAAGCCTTGTGGCAGAAATTTTGCAAATCGCAAGACTAGACATAAAATACTTCGAATGGGCTATTACTAACCCACTATTTTCAAAGATGAAAAAAAAATATGTTCAGGCCTATGATAGCTGTCAGAGGATGGGATGTCCTGGTCAAGCCAATGCGATGCCATTATAGCCATGGTTGGTAATGGAGCCTTTTGAACGTTGGGCATTGGATTTTGTTAACCCATTCAATCCACCATCAAACCAAAAAGCCTACATACTAGTTGCTACAGACTATGTAACAAAGTGGGTAGAAGTAGTAGCTTTTCCAAGGGCTACGGAAGAAACTGTAATTAATTTTTTGTTTGAGTTATTTGTGTGATATGGTTTACCCAAGGAAGTGATAGCAGATGGGGGTCCACAATTTATAATACATAAGGTTACGACCACCCTGCAGAACCATCATATAACACATAGAATCACTTCTCCATATCACCCACAGGCGAACGGGAAGGTTGAAAGCATCAACAAGGTCCTTGAGGTGATCTTAACTAAAATAGTTTCAACACACCGATGAGACTGGGTTGCTAAAATGCCAGAGGCCTTGTGGGCTAATTGCACAATCTGGTGAAACACTACTGGTTATTCCCCGTACCAACTTGTATTTGGTAAGGAACCAATTCTTCCTATCGAATTTGAAATAAAGACTCTCAGAACAGCCCAAGAAGTGGGATTGGATCTGACAGAGGCCCAAACGAAATGACTTTAGCAATTAAATGAATTGGATGAAGCACGGCTACTTACTCTGTAACGTACAACAATTATTCAACAACAAAGGGATAAGTGGCACGATAACCTTATTAAGAAGAAATTGTTTCGGAAAGGAGTTTGTGAGCTCCTTTATGATTCCAGGTTTCAAGACTTTCCAGGCAAACTGCAGACAAGGTGGCTTGGCCTGTATGAGAATCATGAAGTACACAACAATGGCACTATAACCCTGATTACCATTGATGGGCCTTGCTCTCCTTTTTGGGTGAACGGACACCGGTTGCGACTTTATCACAAGCCACTCACCAAAGAGTCTTTTTGTCAACAGGTATGCAGTGATCCCACTATGCAAATTTTAGCTGCAGGGGGTGATGACTCAGAAGCTTTACTTTCATGAAAATTGTTTCTTTTCAATTTTAAATAATGTATATATTTTCTACGAACATAGCTTATTAATTTGTCCATTTTACTTTTTTACTTGCATGATTGAATAGAGTAAACATTGTTGCATGAATGAATGAATTTTTTTTTAGAAATATGTGTTGTTTACAATTGTTGTTCCTTTTGGACGAACAACTGTTGTTCCGTTTTTCGGACAACTACTATTCTTTTCCAAAAGAACAGTTGTTGTTCCCTTTTACCAACTTTCATACATACGGTTGTTGTTCTATTGCCATTCCATCAAGCGGACAAGTGTTGCTCAATAAAAATAACAGTTGTTGTTCCATTCCCAACAACACATTTGTTGTTCCATTCCCGACAGTGCACTTGTTGTTCCATTCCCGATTGAACAATTGTTGTTCCATTCCCGACAGCACATTTGTTGTTCCATTCCTGACAGTACACTTGTTGTTCTGTTCCCAATTGAACAGTTGTTGTTCCATTCCCGACAACACATTTGTTGTTCCATGCCTGACATTACACTTTTGTTCCATTCTCGATTGAACAGTTGTTGTTACATTCCCAACAGCATATTTGTTGTTCCATTCCCGACAGTACACTTTTTGTTCCATTCCTGATTGAAAATTTGTTATTCTATTCATGACAAAATAGTTACTAATCTTTTCCGATAGACCAATTGTTGTTCCACTTATACAGTCTTCCGTTTGGCTAGAAATCAGCATAAAAAATAAAAATAAAAGATAAAAAAAGCATTCATATTGATTACATTATGATTTCTTTTAACCATTTGTTGATCATCTTTATTTCAAATCTGACATGGTTCATCTATTGAATGACTTGTTGTATGTCTTTCCTTTGGATATATTTTTAACTTGATTCATCACCAATATCAACATCTTGTTGGTTCTCTCTTTTACACTTTCAAATGGAAATTTCCTTTTGACACAATACAAGGAAAGAAAGCATATATTTTGTAGGCATTCTTTCACTTCTTACACCATCCCTAACTCTTAAGGAGTTAGTGAGCCTCCCTCAACTTATAATAAAAAGGTGGAAATAAGATAAATCGTTCTCAAAGAGGATAGGAGGTCTCATTACAAGCCGGCCTACCATGATCATAAGGACTTAACACAAGTGACATTTCCATTCTGGCTACCACACCAGGGTAATGGCCTTTAAGACATTATATATGTCTAAGGATAGGAGGTCTCATCACGAGCTGGCCTATTCACTTTGTTCTGCCCTGGTGAATGGCATTGTGGTTATCTGGTTACCATGCCAGCATAATGGTCTCTTTGCAGAAATATGTAAACAATAATAACAAAAAGTCATAAGTTGAGGATACTGGCTCAATTTTTGGGTTTAAGTGGCAACCCTGTCGAGGCTATAGACACTGCTGGCAGCAGTGGCTCTGTCGTGGTATTGGAGTGGTATTCTATATTGCCAATTCTTCAGTATGCTAGTACTTCCTATTTAATTAATCCAAGAGGAGAAACTACCATCGAATAGTGTTTTTACTTCTAAAAACCAGCATAACCGTTGAAAATCCATTCAATGAATCACTTCAGCCCCGTCCAATCAGTTGACGCCAGCAGTCATTATTATTTTTGTGCCATGTCAGATTTCGCTTTATCAATCACAAAAGGTAAAATTAATGTTCATAATGAATATTTGCATGCTTTATTCTTTTTTTCGACCATCTCTAACCGCTCGTACAATTGTTAATTACTTCGCTTTACTCCACCTATCAGACTTCGTCGCTCACTTCATGCCATATTAACGTTGTCATGCGTACTTTTCTTTTTCCCGTACTCCGAGGGTGCCCTTTCTTATTGGAGGGTGAAGGTTATGCGCTATAATGATTTGACAAGATATAATTATCCAAATCCACCATGACTTGATGATTGGACCGATTAATTAGTGTTGCATTTATAAAAATGTTTTTTTGATTGACCAGTCATTATTATCGCATTTATATAATAATAAAAAATCTATGATCGAAACTCTTGCATGCAGCGTATTTGTTGTTGTTCAACGCTAAAACCATAGAAGTAAAGATATTTCATGCAGAATAGTGGAATTTTTATAGGAGCACAACAAGCATGGGAGGCAATTCCATTCACAATGAGCCCACACTATTGCAATTAACAGAACAGGCTCGAGCAATTCTCGAATGCGTCAGGTGGATACAGTACCTGGTCAAGTTGCAGGGATTTCACAGTGATGTTGCACTAGAATTTTTAAAGAACTTACATAATGGACACACAACCATGAAAGGAAGATCCATAGCAGTCTCTAAAGTGGTCATAGCTGAAATCTCAGGACTTTTGATGGAAGGCATAAAGTGGACTGAGAAGCATGTACAATTTCAGGAAGTTGTTGAAGTATTCAAAGATCTAGGTGAAGAACTGATACGCAAAGGCAAAGGTATTCAACATGCATCCCTGAAGGAGCCATGGCAAGAATTGGCAACAATTATTCAGAAATATATCACTTGCGATGGCCGACAGGATGTGGTACAATCTAGACACCTTAAGTTGTTAGCAATACTTAGGTAGAAGATTGTAGTTAACTTTCCATTCTTTTTAAATTATTTACTACATGATGTTTCTAGCCGAGTCAGAAAAGCCAAGAACCTGCAGGCTACAATTAGCCATCATGGTCTAATTAAACTCATTGTCACTCGAGAACTAACCCAACAACAATTAACCTGGGACAATTTTGTAAATCCTATTGTACCTTCATTAGAAGAAAACCCAGGAAATGCACAGACTGGAGAAGGTGTTTAAAAAACTGTAGACAATGTTTATGAACCAAATAATGAACAGCAAACCTTAGGGGAAACAGTCTCAAGGAGGGCACGAAAAAGGAAAACCTTTGCTTTAGCTTCTGACCCTGCAAAACGAAGACGTTCTAAGAGGATAATTGCACAACAGAACATTACAGAATTGATAGAGGAATTCGGACTGTCTCATACACCCCCCGCAAGCCCACAGGATGTTATTCCACAAGGTGACAAAGAAGAGGTGGCCCGGGTTTTGGAAAACTTAGGGATGCTCTTCGAAGAGGAAACTCAATCTGGACATTTATAGGATCAGGACCACACCCCTAGCCAGTCTGCCTCTGCTAAAATTTGACCGTCCTCTGGAGATATGGAGGAAAGTCAATCTAGACACTTACAAGATCAAGACCATGTCCCTAGCCAGTCTGCCTCTCCCGAGAGCTCTAGTCATATAAAAATTTTACCATCTTCTGGAGATATGGAGGAGTCACAAGAGCAAGGGGGACGAATTTCCTCTATAGGAAGAAGTCCTGAGCCAGAAACTCAGATAGAAAGAAGCCTTGAGTCAAAAACTCAGTCAGGAGATATTGTTTTATTGGAACAGGACCCTAGTAACGATATAACCCGTCTTTCGCCTGAAACAAATACGGTTGTTTCTTCTCCAATCAAACACCTCACCAATGAGGCAAGGGAATCATATAGTGTGAGGATGAATCTATTAAGCAAAGAGAATAATAAATTGAGGAAAAAGATGAAGCAGTTGAGGAAGTGGTTGAAAGAAGTGAGCAAGGCTCGTAGGAACAAATTAGAATCGAAAACCATTGGTACTCAAAGTGAAAACCTCCCTCAGACCACTGGAACACGAACAAAAGACACCCATGTAAATTCAATTGGAATTCAAACTGAAATACATCATATTGAAATTGTCGGAAGCTAGACTAAAGACATTTGCACCTGTTCGACGGAGACTCAGACAAATTTCTTTGCAGACTTGATGGATGTTGCAGTTCAAACAGACTTTTCACAAAATTCTCAAACAATTGATACAGCAGAAACAGTTGCTCAGATTGACTCGGTGGTAACCTATGATATAGTTTCCTAGACCGAGGACACACCCCTATACACTCCTTTGGTAAGGGAGGCTACCATCCGAAAGTTACAAAAATAACTAGAAAAACTACAACATACTCTAGCACGGTATCAAAGAGAAGTGGTACCCTTGCAGACTCAGAAGGATTTATTGAAGAAGCTTGATAATCTGACTGCAACAGAGGATGAGACTTATGCTAGTCTCAGAGCTGAGAAGAAAAAAGTAAAAGAATTACATAATCAGCTTCAGAAAGCTATAGAGAAAATAAAATTGTTTTCTCCATTTATTCAAATGCCTTGTCTTGTAGGTCACCTGCTACCAATTATACATTGTTTTTTCTTGAAAGGTATTTGTTTTCAAAGGTCAAATCTATCAGGGCCAGTAAACCAGTTGAATTTAAATCAACCCCAAACTTTATTCAATGCTAAAAAGAGCATAATGAAAAGGTGAAGTGTCTTCTCTGTGAATTATACTTACACAACTTTTTCTTGGAGGATGAAAGGGATGCTAAGCCTAGCCCCTTGATCGGAGATGTTCAATTTCAAGCCTTCGTTTCTTTTGCATGTAATCAGATTAAGCGGGCTAAGGCATATAACATTTTCTAGAAAAGGGAGCTTTAATTAGATCTTTGGGTTAGGGGATAACATACAAAACCCGCACACCTTTTTGCAGAGCACAAACGCTTTATGGAACAACCAAATGTTGTGGCCTCTCTAGGTCCACTCCATAAATATACTGTAAAATCCGAAATGGAATATTTCCAAGTTCTTAAAGAAGAAGCCCTACTTGCTGCAAAACAGAGATGTATGGATTCCTCCAACATCATTAAAAATAGAGAGCCATTTGGTTACAAAAATTTCAAAGTTGTTGTTTCTCATTTGGTTAAGTTCAGTAATCTTATCTCATGCATGGGCCCTACATGGATAGGTTTCCAATATAGAATCCCCATTATTTGGTATCCGCCCGATGGGTACCATTTTGACTATGAATTGGCAGAATGCCAAGAAGGCTGAGCATTTGCAATGCTTAAAAAGAAAAAATGGTTTTCGGGTATATCTAGAAGAAACATATCATGCTTATTCCTTAACACAATTACATGTTAATCATCTTCTTGCATGAGGACATGAAAAAAGGTAAGCAAGGGAATAAGTTGGGACACAGAAACGGTATGTTTGTACCCTTACATTACTTAATAAATCACAAGATGGGACATTATGCGACTAATTGCCCATCGAAGAAGTCCAAGAAGTGATCCTCGGAAGGATTGGAAGGTGAGGCATTAGCCTCTCAATTCGAAATGGACTTTACCCTCATCGCATGCATGGTGTCATCGATGATGGGTTGTGTCTGGTATCTTGATAGTGGAGCCTCATTCCACATGACCGGTGATAAAAATTTATTTAGTGCCTTGGAGGAGAAAGACCTCAAGATGTGCATAGAGATGGGTGACGACGGAAGGTATAGTGTTTCAAGAGTGGGCACAGTTGCTTTTCAAAGGGAGCATGGAGCTCCTCTCACCTTGATAGATGTGATGTATGTGCCTGGACTGAAGAATAACTTGGTATCAGTCGCAATGTTGGAGGAAAAAGGCTACGATGTTTTCTTCAGTAAAGGAAAGGCGTTCCTAAGACACATAGCCATGGGTCAGACTAAAGGGATAGGGAATCGGGTGAAGAATATTTATAAACTAGAGGTAGATGATTGTGCAGCATTGAGTATGAAAGCAGAATTGATGCAAAGCCAAGACATTGGCGAGTTTTTTCACAGGAGGTTGGGCCATTTGCATCATGGGGCTTTGAAGATAATGTAGCAGATATCTACAGGACTTCCCAAATGTAAACTTGAGCAATTTGACACATGAAAAGGTTGTACCTTGGGAAAGTACACCAAGTCTTCCTTTCATGATCGAGACAGTCGAGCAAAGGCTATCTTAGAGAAAGTTCATACTGATTTGTGTGGACCATTCTCGACGGCATCCACGACGAAGCAAAGGTATTATGTGATTTTCATTGATGATTATTCTCGTAAATGTTGGATTTATTCAAGCAGAAGAAGGACCAAACCTTCACAAAGTTTTGTGAGTTCAAAGATTTTGTCAATAAAGAGTCAGGGAAGAAGATCAAGGCCTTGAGAAGCGACAACGGTGGAGAATATGCCTGTCAAGAGTTTAAGGACTTATGTGCAGCGAAAGGAATTAAACGAGAGTTGACGGCACCTCATAACCCACAGCAAAATCGAGTGGCCGAGAGGAAGAACAAAACTATTATAGGGGAAGCACGGGCAATGTTGCATGACCAAGGCCTACCACTTCACTTGTGGGTTGAGGCATGCAACACAGCGGTCTATTTGCATAACAAAAGCTCGCATCGCATACTTGGGATGAAGACACCAGAGGAAGCTTTCTCCAGTAAGAGACCAGATGTGGGTCACTTCAGCATCTTTGGCTCATCGGTATATTGCCATGTGACAAAGGATGCACGGAAGAAGCTTGAGCCGACAGCATAGTTGGGGATATTTGTGGGGTACACTGATACACCTCACAACTATTGGGTGTACTTGCCTACTAGTCGAAGGAAAGTGGTTCGCATAGATCTCAAGTTTGATGAGCCAAAGGCCATGCGAGTTTCCCTTGAGAGGGAGCTCCAACTACAGGCTATGGAGGAACTATTGCTTCCTAAGGAGGAGGAGCCTCAGACTGATGTGGAGCAGCCACATGCAGAGGTTATAGGAGTGGAGACATCCACTCAAGTAGATTCTTCCAGATATGGATGGAAGCGCACAAGAGAAGCTGATAGATTGTTGGAGGATGCGAGATAGAATGTGGGAGCACCATCTTCTCAGTGCAAACAAAGGAGGTCACCTGAGAGGTACATTGGACACATGGCCCTTGCTGGGGAATGTGCTGAGACCGAGCCATATTTCTTTGAGGAAGCAGTGCAACAACCGATTTGGGTTGATGTTATGGTGGAGGAGTATGACTCCATAGTTCGTAACAGTGTTTGGGACGTGGTTCCGAGACCGAAGAGCAAGTCAATTGTGAGTTCTCGTTGGCTTTACAAGGTAAAGAAAGTTGCTGATGGTAGTGTGGAGAAGCATAAGGAAAGATTTGTTTCCCGTGGCTTTTCACAGGTGGAGAGGATCATTTTGCTATAATATATTTCGACAGAGGAGCAAGATTCTGACATTTTGACAAAGGCATTGTCAAAGTGTAAATTCGAGTTCCATAGAGAAAAGATCGGGGTGGCAGATAATCCCTTTCTTGTTGAGAGGGAGT